>JBCNJP010013571.1:0-12174 GCA_039602395.1 Deinandra increscens subsp. villosa
CCTTTTTCTTGCCTTTTTGCATCCGAAATCTATCCGGGGTAACCCCCAAGCATTCCTTTCGAACCTGCAATGTAACGCGAGTCTAATAACACAACTTTTACGGCAATTACCAATGTCAAAACATATAACCCATTAAAACCACCCAACGGGTCTAACTCAACTATATTATACACATATTTCTACATACGGCTTAGTTACCAAAATTCCTTTTATCGACCCATTGGTCATCATCGATGCTTTGGGCCAACGCATGAGGATTCAATAATCCTTAAGGCCTCAACATCGCTTGGTGTTCTAATTTGACACCCATAGGTTTAACAATCGTCCTTATGAACCTTCTTGTTAAACCGTTACCTTTACATGAACCAACCTTACCCATTGTGCCATCCCTTGGCTAGCCATGACTACTACAAGTCACCTCACTAGTTCAAGTGTGTATTTATCAACCAAACATATAGTCAATTTAATGGCAACATATACAACGAAATTCTTATTCATAATAACATGTAGGAATACGTTACAAACAACTTCCTACGATCTCACAATTATCATGGATTATATAAACCATTACGCTAACGTCTAACACTTAGCCCATCATAGTGATTAATTTAGGTCATTACTCATTAACCTGCTTGGCCCGTTAACATGAATCCGACGATTCATATTTTCCACCATTAACACATTATCCCATAATTATGGTTCCTATATACCATTTAGCACCCATGTATCCATACCGTACGAGGTTCAACATTATACATCTAAGATGTCATCATGTAACCTTGTTTAGGCACGTCATCAATTAGTTAGAGTTCAACTCTACTTAAACTATTTCATATCTTGTCAACCGTGAACAGATTTAACGCTTTACTTGTCAATTTGCATCGTATAATATTATAACATTAACGGGTAATATAATAAATGTGTAACATAACATAGATGTTACCTCGTGAGCTTTATCCATAAGTACCGGTTTCCATTTGAGTTGCCTCCGCTTGCTTGCCTAAAGTGGACTCAATTCCCTGTTTGATTCGTGAGACAACATAATCATCAATATATGTATATATATATATATATATCACATTTTCCACATTCTAGTACATGAATCTTTTAGTTATATAAATCTAAAGATTCACATCTCACGACATCAATTCACTAAATATCTTAGGGTGGTACTTGCTGTCCAACCCTTGTTCAAGCCACCATTTGACCCTTTTAACAGCTGAATCGACCCAACATGTTCAAACATAAAATGTAGTAGACTCATAGAGCTTTCCAAGCATATAAAATACACATTTTTCCGAGTTACGGTTGATTTTATACGATTTTTCTAAAAACAGGACAGCAACCATAAATTTTCCCAAACAGCATGCTGGAAAATTAAGTGACCATATTAACGGGTCATTTTGACCCATTTTTACTCAGATTCAGTTTCAAGCATTCAAACACGATACATAGTATTCACAGCAAGATTTTCGATCGTGTATCATACATTCTAAACGGGTATACGAGTCATCTTCTACAGCATTTTCAAAACAGCCCACAACTCTATTTTCATCCTTTTTATGGTTTTTACACCTTTCCATTTAACACACTTTACAAGCATGGATTTCAAAAGTTATGCACGATCTTAGTTCATGATCTCAAGTAGTGTAAATTTCCTACATTTAGTCATGAATCCACACAACCAATCTCACTTAGGCATTTTATCAAACACTTGGTGTGCATAACATTAATATCATAATTTCAACCTATTTTGATTTAGGTTCTACTACCATGGATTCCTTAACATGATTCTTGAAACAATACTTCAATTTACCAAGCATCATTTAACTAATACAAGTCAACTAACCCATAATTCTTGTAATTACATCATGGAATTCAAAGCTTGACCCCAAGGCTTAATTTTCGTCACCTAGGGTTCACCCCACCAAAACTTCATGTTTTGGTCATAGTTTTAAGCATTTACATGTCTAAAACATGTGCATATCATTATACAATCATCACAACACTAAATCACAGCCTTATACATCTAATTTGCCATGGATTTCTCAAAATCTAGACATGCAATAAGATGAGGAACACTTACTTAGCAAGCTTCCATGTAAGGATAAAGGTTAAAGCTTTCATAGCATCCTTTTTATGCTCAAAATCGCAGCCCCTAATCCTCTTGATTACTGATTTTCGATTTGGGCAAGAAGAAGGTGAGGTTGGGGTTTGGAGATCGTAAATCACGATCCAGACTCTCACCCTTTTTCTTTTTGTTTAATTTAGTTTCTCTAAATTGCATTATAAGTCCTTCAAGGTCTTATATTTAGGTTATTTAATAACCTAAACTTTCATATTTACCTCATAAGTCCCCCATTTCTACCTATTTAATAGATGGCACATAATTTTAATGTACCCATAACCCGGATTCACGCTTAACGTGAATTTAACGGGATTTTAGTCATATTAGAATCGGGATGTTACAACAAGTAAATTAATTTAACCTAATTAACTTACTAAGTTGTCGCGAATGACATATTGTGTGTTAAACGGCATAAGGTCTTGATCTCGCTCGAGCCATACAAGCGAGATCATAAGGGACAAATTTAAAATAAATTAAATTAAATAAAATGGTGAACGATCGAGATGGCAACTCTGTGCGATCTGGAATCCTGTTCAGCTCCCACTTGCTTCGACATCCCTCTGGCGTGTGTCCAGTCTTCGATATTTGGTTACATACAAATTTACAATTACTAAAACTACTTCTAGTAAACTAGCCCTAAATTTGTACAACTTTGAAACCCAAAATCTGGGTCCAATAAACCAAAACGAAATACAAACAATTGGGCCAACAACTTGGGCCAAACAGAGAAAGACAAAACACGTCAAAACACATATTCATATATGAACATAAACATAGAGGGGTCGGCCGTAACACACAATAAAATACATAGAATTAAAATAAATAAATAAATTAATTCCAATTCGCAATTTGGATTTGAGTCGAAATTGCGAATTACCGGTCGTGAAAGGACCGGTTCTGGTTTGCGCGCGGTGATAATGGCTCTGATACCACTGTTGGGTTTTACAGTGTTATCCGGGTTACCGATTTTAATTTTATTAAAACCAATTTATCAATTAAATTAATTCTAAATTAATTTGGCAGCGGAAACGATTAAAACGCGGATGCAACTGTAACAGGATCAATCACCGGAACACGACAAACACAGAAAAATATATTTATTTAAAATAAATAAATAAATAAATAACTATCTAACGAATTAGATATACCTTGGCGGGATCCGAGCAACCGCTCGAGACACTCGGATTCAACGGGCTCGCGCTAGGACGAACTGAGACGTCTGACTCGAACCTTCGAGACAAGTCATCGACGGCGGCATTGGCGGCGGCGGCGACTGGCGGCGGCGGCGGTAGTGGCGGCGGTGGTGGTAGGGATACCACCGGTGGTGGTGACAAAATCTTCTCCGTCGGGATAGCCACCGGAACGGATCCCACGACGATCGAATCGCCGGTGATCGGAGATGACGCGGTGGCGGCGGCCGGCGGGTATAACGGCGCGGGCCACGACGACGGGACCGGACGCGGTGGTCTCGGCTGCGCCGGCAGCGCGAGAACCACCGGTCGGTGGTCGCGCGACGGCGCGTGAGCAGCAGCGGCGGCGGCGGCGGCTTGAGCCGCGGCGGCGGCACGGGCTGCGGCTTCGGCTCGGGCTGCAACGGCTTTGCTCTCGAGTCGGGCGCAAATACTGGCAAGACGGGGATCCATCGGAGATTGCAAGGGATCACGGTGGAGGAGGCGGCGATCGGCGGTCGGCGGTCGGCGGCGGCGGAGCCGGCTTCGGCGGTCACGGCGCAGAGAGAGAGTGAGGGAGGAGATTAGGGTTTTTTACTTGTGTTCCAATCCACCTCCTCCCTTCTCCTTTTAATATTAAATCGCGGACCGGGGCCTCGCGAACTGGGCCCGGTCGCGATCCTCCTTTAGTCCACCAACCGATCAGTCTGTTAATCCGGTAACAACTGATCGGTTCGTCTTTTAATTAACGAGTAATTTTAAACCGATAGATTTTGTCGTTTTAATTAAATAAATAATTAATATTTATTTAACTCACCATTTAGTTCGTTTATTTCTAATTAACAATTAATTAGATTAAATAGTCCGTTGACCCGGGTGTAACTCTTACGGGTCAATATCGGTCGGGTTCGTTAATTCGTCGGGTCAGGACACCATATATCCAACAGTCTCCCACTTGGACTGAACGCGACAGTTTAACGAGCGCAGCCAGAGGCACTCTAGCTATGCATAGCTACACCAACTAATATTGACACTTTAAGTCGTTTGCCAAAGTATAGAGAGAGAGACTGCTTCCAGTAAGACCCCCGGCTTCGTAGTTTTGCATCAAGTCTTGGACATAAGGCACATAACACTCGGCAAATCGGGATATCAACTCCACCACATGATGCATGATTAACCGTCCATCACTTTTAACGTTATTTCACAAATATAGTAAAATAACATTAAAATTAGTGCAATTTCACTTTTGTCCCCCAAGGACCCACACATATATATACATTATATGCGAACACTATAAAGATTTAGTAGGTAAAAAACCAACACACTTTATGTGATTTCTCACAAAAGTCCATTGACATTTTTTATATATTAAAAACAAGATAAACTAGAATTATTATATAATTAATAGACTTGTTTAAGCTCGCGAGTCTACTTAAGCTCGATAAGTGAAACTTGAGTTTGGGCTTGTGCTCATTTATTTAACAGGTTTATTTTTAGACTCGGGCTCTGCTCGGTTCTAGTAAATTGATATCTCGTAACTTATGGGTGACTTGCTTGTTTACACCCCTTAGAAAACATGTAAAAATAAGGACTTTTGTGAGTAAAAACAGAAAATACATTGATTTCTTACATGTAAAATATTATTAGTGGACTTTATAATAATAAACAAAACTCGGTACCGTTGTGGTTTCGTTTCACTGGTACCTCGGAGACCACCAGTAACGTGAGGTCACCGGTTCGAAGCCCGGCATTCGTACTGGGGAAGAGTTTACCCTGTTGATTGGGTTTTCCTCTCATGGTGTTGGTGTGGGTTCGCCCCAATAATATTTCTTACATGTAAAATATTATTAGTGGACATTTATTATAATAAACAAAACTCGATACCGTTGTGGGTTCGTCCCAATGGTACCCCAAAGACCACCAGTAATGGGAGGTCACGGGTTCGAGTCCCGACGTTCGTACTACGGGATATTTTACCCAGTTGATTGGAGTTCCTCTAGTGGTGTTGATGTGAGTTTGAACCATGGTAAGTGGGAAGACACGATGATACGAGACCGCTTCTAGATAGGATCTTGATTAAGTCGTTAAAAAATACATAAATAAAAAATAAAAACCAGAAAAAGTAAATTGGTTTATCAAAAATAAATAAAATAAAAATTTGAATTCAAAGTTTTAAGTCACAGCATGATGTGGCCAACGGTAGACGTGAGTAAAAGGCGTCAATAAGATGGTCCTCGTACGTCGCAATGGATTTACATTCGCGTTGCCTTGCCATGCCTTGCCTCGCCCGTCGCTTCGACCAATGATAGCACATGCAAATAAATCTCTCACCGTAAACCTTCCCGATTCTACACTTTCGTGTTTCCCAATCTCTCCAATTTTCAAACACACACTAGATTTCACTCAGCCTCGCCGGAAAATCTCATTGCAATCGCCCGTCACTTGTTTCTCGCCGGAACTCGTTACACTGGCCGCCTAGAAATTTTGAAATCTTCCTCGTCAGGTACCTTTGCAATCGCCGATTAATAATATGTGATCGTTTATTCCCGTCCAAGTATGACAATGTAACTAGATCTGTTGATCGATTATATATACGGAAAAACAGCGTAACCTCAATTACCGGCCACTAGGTTTGCCTCATACGAATTTGATTGATAATCATCGCTATACTTGTTTCTCCGTTTGGAATTTCTGGAGTGTTCGAATTTCGATGTTTTTGTTTGTTTCGCATTTGAAGATATGTATGAAATCGGTGTGGAATTGCTTAATGTACATACACATATACACGCTTGCATGTATTGTGTGTGTGTTTTAACGAACTGCAGGCAGGGAATTGTGTTCTTACGATCCGTTTCTTCTGGCACACATGTTGCTATAAGACTTTTAACTAAGAGGCTTGGGTCAGGCGGCAGTTCGTGGTTGAGATTCGTGCCGCCGCCACAGGCTAGGAAGGATCTACAAAACAAATAACACGGTGAATCTCGTTAAGGGCAGAAGGGATTTCTCCCTGTGAGAATCAGTAATTTGGTTTTGGAGGTAATAGCAAAACAAGAGTGCTAAGTAAAAAATAAGAGTGTTTTAGATGATGTACTGCCTTTGGTGAATTGTAACCTTTAGACAAAGGAGTTATTCTGGATATCGACAATCTGTGTCTATGCAGGTTTGTGCAATCAACTTTCCATAGACACAAATTGTCGATATCCATCTGGTAGTAGTATTAACCGGGGCCTGCACCTAGATTAGGGTTTGAGGGTTGTAACCCCATGGTGAGTATGATTGACAACTAGCACACCAATTGTATTCAATAGCCTGGCAGTTAATAAGCTGATGTTATTCTTTTGATGCAATGACAGCAACTATAGTGGTGATTGGTGAACAACCTTAACCTCTAGGAATTGAAGTTGGACTTCTAAATTTTAATCCGGTCAAACTTACACTTTTCTGGATCAAAATTACATAGGTGATGGTATTGTTTATGTAGTTTACATGAATTCGAATCACTTCCATTATCCATATGTGTAGTAATTCAAGGTAATACTTCAAATTGGTCTTTTAAGGGCATGTGGTATACCTGGTGTTATGGGTGGTGTTATCATGCCACGTGGCAGCTGACTGGATAACACCATTTTATAACACCAAGTGTGGTATACATGGTGTGGTGTGGTGTGTGATGTTGAGTTATTTAGTTTTTAAAAAATAATTAAAAAACCTTGTGTGTCATGATTTAAGTGGACCATGTCTACTCTCTCTCCTCTCCACGCCATTCTTCCCTCCGTGGATAATTTCACGCCCAAAAATCACAGCATGTATCACACCACATATAACGCATTAAGGGGCTGGTTCCACGCCGTGATTTGGAGCCACGTAGGCTATCACGCAACCAAAAACGCAGGTATACCTGCTGCTCTAAGTGTCATTTCTCTGCATACTTGTAAACAGAGAAGGCTAATGTCTTAATTTAGTTAATCATGTTATTATGAAGTCTCGAGACACGTGTCATTAATTGTTTATGTTGTACATATTCATGTAGTTCTCTGTTAAGACATAATAAATGGCATCAGTCGTGTTATCTTCATGTAGTGATCAGCCAGTTACCGAGTTTTTTTAGGTGGAAGAAAATTATGTTTTCTTTTTCACTTTCAGTTTTCCTCGGTGGGTGGGGCTGGTGTGATATCCGTCTCCTGTCTTTTTGTTCTATTTTGGAACTAAACTTGCAATGTATATCTGATAGCACATGTATATATTTTTTCTAATGTAGTTCACTTTTTTCTGAAGGTTACTGTTACTGATGTAAAAATATATTCTAAATCTAGTTAGACTAAATGGTATACCTATACTCTACAAATCTACAATCATTTATTGCAGACTTATCTTCAGATGAGCTTAATAGTTGCTTTAGCTGTGATGCATGCAGCTTGGTATGAAACAATATACATCAAAAGGAGTTGTCTATGAGGAAGTTTATTTCATGGAGGGATCTTGTAAGGAAAAGACCCATCCGTTATGATTGGGTAAGTTTATGTGGTTATACTAGTCTCTAATATATTCCTTTGACAAACCTCTTTTATGTATATTATTGGGATTGCCGGATGAATTCGAATCATGTAGAGGCTTTATAAATGCAGGGACTTTGTCGATCCAAGAAGAAAACATTCTTGATAGGTGTATGTACAATAATGTTGTATATTGCATACAGAACTACAAATTTTCAAATTTCACAAACAGAGGTATTCCATTTGCAAGTATCACGTATTTTAAGAACATTTAAAGTCTGCTTGCTGACCATGTGATGTTTGTTTTGTAGAAATTGATTTGTTTTATATTGGGATATTTACAAAGTTCAGAGAGTGGTTACTTTCTGAACCATGTTGCAACAACATAGTAAATCAGAAAACAGCATCTAATAAATGTGCCAAAAAGGGAACCATGGCATTCATTTCATAGATAATCAGTTGTTATTGCCACAAAAGCGTCTTTTTAGAAGAATGGCTTTATGTTCTTATACTATCACTTTTGTCCAGCTGAATTTTACCATCTACCTGCTTTTATATTCAGGGTTAACTATGGCATGAAATTAATGTGATTTCTTTGTTATTCTCTAGGTATTCCCATTATCTTACACAGGCTTGAAGGGCTTACCGAATGGTATTATTGAAGATAAATCCGACTTCGAATTAAAACCTATATGGTCAACAAGTAATTCAAAACGGAAGGTAACTGCCACAAGTCTGTCCTATATGTAAATTTTTTAATACACATTGCATGAAAATCTGGCCATATTAAATGTCAGGCTAATGGTTCCAGTTCTCATAACTTGCTGGCAATGCCTGTGGGTTTGAAACAGAAGCAGAATGTTAATACCATTGTTCAAAAGGTATGCAAGGATAGTATTATAATATTCATAACTCAATGCATAACTTTCATTCTTCTAATGCACAATACTGAACGAGCATTGTGTTTCAGTTTCTTCAAGAAAATTTTACAGTTATTCTATTCCACTATGATGGAAAATTGGACGGATGGTGGGATCTCAAGTGGAGTAGAAAGGCGGTACATATTGTAGCTGATAACCAAACAAAATGGTAAGGTTCAATTCTATGAAACCCCACTTTAATTTCTAGTATTATCATATTCACTGTTGGAACTACATGTAGAAAATAACAAACAAAAGTTATGAGTTTCTTCACTTCTTGTATGGTTGTTACATAGTATTTTCTGATTACTGTCTTTGATGATGTTTCAGGTGGTTTGCAAAAAGGTTCTTGCATCCAGCTGCTGTTTCCCTTTATGATTATGTGTTCCTTTGGGATGAAGATCTAGGAGTGCAGCATTTTAACCCCAAAAGGTACAATTGATCTACCTTTTGCTTCATTTAACTATATTTTACATTCACTTGTATTCTCTGATAGCTTTATTAGGTGGAAGAACACCTTTAAAAATAGGACTTCAGACCAAGAAGCACAATTATAATTTATTGTTTCTTATATACGTAGATATTTGAATATCGTTAAAGAAGAAGGGCTGGAGATATCTCAACCAGCTTTAGATTCAAGATCAACAGACATACATCACCGGATCACACTACGAAGAAAAAGACTTAAGTTTCATAGGTGAGCTAATTGGTTATTGTCTGTTCATATGATATCTTCCTCATTTGTTTTTGTACACTAATTCCCATATACTTGTTTATATACAGAAGGGTTTATGACCCTAAAGGTAGCGTGAAATGTACAAGGGCTAGCAAGGGTCCACCGTGTACTGGGTATGTGGCATGTACGCAGGTTCTACATGGACTTGAGTAGCAAGTTCTTTAATAAAATTTTGAGCAACTGTTGATAGTGTACAACTTCTTCTAAAAATCTGTGTGGAAATGTTCTTTATGCTTTATGAATTTGCAGATTTGTGGAAGGAATGGCTCCGGTGTTCTCCAGAGCTGCTTGGCATTGTGCTTGGCATCTCATTCAGGTTCCATTTAATAGGCTTTATTTGCAACTCCAATTTTGTTAAGGATATTATCTGTTTTTTAATATTTGATTTCTATTTGTATGTTATAATTTCACGGACCATCTATAACTTATAATGTATATCCAGAATGACCTGGTTCATGGATGGGGAATGGATATGAAACTCGGCTATTGTGCGCAAGTAAATTCTACATCCGTGTTTAGAAACAAATTTAAATACTGAATGATCCATCAATACCTAACTAATCCTTTTTGCATATTTTAGGGGTCGAGAAATGTGGGAATTGTCGATCGTGAATACGTGTTGCATCAGGGAATACAGACTTTAGGCGGGCCTTCTGCTAATAAGGTTTATTATCTTTCTTATAATTGTTTATTTTACAATTGAGATTCTAAAGAATATTCCTGTTGAACTTCATGTTAATGCACAATTAAACAATTTGGGAGTTTGGGACCAAAAATGTTGAGCAATATGCTACAATTTGTTAGTTTTTGGGCTTTTGCATAAAAAACAATGGCTCCTTTGCAACAAAAACCGAATATTAAACCTTCATGGGGCAGGTCTCACGTTCGAATCTAGCTTCCACTTGTTTCTACCTCTAACGCCTTTAACCCTTAAAGGCCACCTTCCCCAACTCAAACTACATTTACCCACTTCTATTGGTTAGCAAGGTATTGATGGCTCCGTGAGTTATCTGGTATAGGGTTCTTTGGTTAAAAAACAAATATTATAAGCGAAGGTCCACAAACATGTCAGCTTTCATCTCCTTCCTAGTAACTTTTTATAAAATTGTACAATCTCTGTGGTGTGAGCCTTAAAATTTTGAAAAAGAATATTAGTTAATCGTCTTTAAAGCAAGTTAAATTTCCACTACTTGGCTATCATAAGTTAACGACGTTTAAATTCTTGTTGCAGACTTCAAATGAAGTTAATTTAGCTAAGGTATTCCTTTTCTCTTTTCTTCCAACTCCCTCCCAATTATTTTATTTTTCACTAGAGATGGCAAATTGGATGGGTAGTGTAATGAGTTGGATTTACCCATCAACATTTATATATTTCTTTTATAATTAAGTGACGTTTCAAATATGATTAGCAAACTATATTGCCGAAAAAATAATTTAATTAGAATTTGCAAGCATTTAAAAATACAATCAATAAAAAAAAAGATTTTAAATCCAAGCCATTTAACCTCTAAGAGATCAAGTGTAACTGCCGAGTCACCCTTTTGGTAAATAAATGAAAATTGTTACCTATTATCATTACATTTGGATTTGCTTGTTTAATATTGAGTACATTACAACTCTCATGTTTTCATTTGTTCTAATGCTTTCCTCAGACTCGGCGAGTTGATACGCGAATTGAGGTAAGGCAACTTTTGTTAGTATTCCATAATTTATTGTTCAGAATCTTTCATACACCTCACGAATCTGTTGATATAAAAGTATTCAGTTCTTTTGTCAAAACAACAATTCTAGAATAGACTTGCAAAACAAAACAAAAAACAAAAAAAACTGTCTTGCCAACTGTCAAAACAAGTCTTATAGGCTGGACTTGTATAGGTTTGTAGTTTGTACTTAAACGACAACTCAAGTCAGACTCCAAGTCTTATATGCTCGACATTTGACTAGATCTTGTGATGGACAATCTGCGAAAGTTAAACATGGTCCCACATGAACATACTGCTCGTGAAACTTTATTTTTGGTGATAATCAAGTTCCATTGCAGGTATAATTTCAAATGTATTGGTTACTTTTGCAGATAAGGAGGCAGTCAACATCAGAGCTTGAAATATTTAAACAACGATGGGAAAAGGCAGTCAAGGAGGATAAGGATTGGGTTGATCCTTTTTTCAGGAGAAAACAAACACATAAATGATCACCATCACCTCCTCTCAACAACTCAACTCGTGAAATATGGTCGGTCGGTCATTTGGGTTTTGTTTTAGGCATATATGTTGGTATTACTTAAAATTTGTTGTGTAGTTCAAGTGTGTATGTACGTATTAAGAACCCTTTTGCCCTCTTTCTTTCTCCGCCTTTTCTTGGGTTGCATGGCTGCACAATCATTTCACAATACTGTTGAGACCAACAATTAATGCACCAGAGTGGAGATGTTCGTGGTCCAATTCGGTTAGTTTTAATAGAACTTTTGGTCAACCCAATGATTCACAATACTGTTGGTTATGTCTTTTGGACTGGTCTAAACGTTTTGATTTGGCAGTTCATGCTGGTTTTTTAAAATTATTTGCGTTAGTTTCTTTAGACACATAACTAAACACAAACAGAGGGTGGATCAAATACAAATCGGATTCCGGCCTAAAAATTATAGGGAATCAATTTGCGTCCTTGTATATTGGTATATTTTAATATTAATCATTAAAGCCTTTAACTTAAATAACTTCTATAATCCTTT
>JBCNJP010013572.1:0-12172 GCA_039602395.1 Deinandra increscens subsp. villosa
TCTCGAAATCTACGGTTTAAATTCGACCAGTCAGGGTTTGCGTGTGGTGATCAAGGCTCTGATACCACTGTTGGGTTACGACAGTGGTATACGGGTTCCCGGTGATGAAAAAAACTTTTACATTTATTTAATCATTACCGACCGAGCGTTTAGAAAAACAGAGTTTGAACGGATTAAACAGGTAATCCGTTACGCAACGAAATTAAAACGATTTAAAACTGATTAAACGCGTAAACCCTAAAATGTCGTAAACGTGTCAACAGGATCACGATCACCAGATCACACAAACACCATTAGCGCGTTAAAACGGAACGCGGTAATAATTACAACAATGTAATCGAAATTAAATGACTAATCTAACAGCAAGTTTTATATATACCTGAGCGGTGATCTAAACAAATGTTTGAGACACCGAGGAGCAACGAGATGTCGCTAGGGTTTCACGAAAACACGCTCCGATCGTTCGGATCTAATTGCTTCGCAAATCGCGAAAGTGTCTCTAACCGATTCGTGGTGTTTCGCGACGATTCGATCCGGTGGCGGTGACTTTCTCGCGCCAAAATGAATGGAGACGGCGATAGAGACGGTTGGGGTTAGCCGCGGCTGAATAGTAGCGGAGGCGGTGACGGGCTCGCACCGTTGACGTCACGACGACGGCGACACACGACGGTGGTGACGCGGTCACAGTGGTGACACGCCGGCACACAGACAGGAGGCGGCTACGACTTCGATGGCAGCGGCGGCAGTTATTCGAAGCTCGGGCAGCGACGGCTTTGACGGTTTTACGGAACCGAACACAGAGACCGTGTGGTGGTCGTTTGGATGGAGTGGTCGACACAAGGTCGCCGGCAGCTAGGCTCTCGGCGAGGGAGAGGAGCAGCGAGAGAGAGAGCGAGAGAGGGAGAGGCGCAGAGATGGGATTAGGGTTTCCCTAATCCTTAGTCGCTTATTAATAAGCTGACTGATCACGTTTCTAGTCCCTTGTCAATCCCTTAATTAAAACGAACCACGTGTACGTGTATTTACGACTAATTAATAAAACAAGTTTATTAATATAGAATCATAATCCCGAGAACCGATAAAATCAAATAACAATTTATTTGATTCACCGTAACCGTTAGTCGATACATAGTAATGTTATATTGCGCATTTTATCGTGAAGATAAATACGTAATAAAATCTGTTTATTAATCAAGAATAAACAATAGTTAATTACTGATTTCCGTGATGTACCGGTTAACCAAGTAAGCGGATTTATTTCTCGTTGCCCTCAGTGTAACTCTTACGAGTCTTAACCAGGTCGGGTTCTTGGCGTTGTCGGATCTGGACATACAATATCCAACGATATATTATATTTTTATATGTTATTAAAATAATATAATTTAATACTTTAATATAATGCTTATAATATTTTAATTATTATAATATTCTAATTAAATATTATGCATGTAATATAAAATATTTTATTCTATTTGATTTTATATAATTTTTTACTTTAGTTGAGTTTGAATTTAAATTTACCAAGTATTTATTTCAATATAATAAACAAATCATTATTTTTCATGACTAGATTTCTTTTTTTTTAACTGCAAACATCAGGCTACCCGGGGATCTCATCATGACAAGCGATGTTACCCACGACACGTTACAACCGTATTTCGTGCGAGTGACCAAGACCCTGTGTGTTGCACATCTATCTCAGAGGAACCCACCGCCTAAATGCCCACTATCGTAAAACTCTGACTCACCTATAATTACTGAGAAATTTTTAGATATAAAAATACATAATTGTCATAGATTATTATTGTATTTATAGTTTTTTTGTAAAACTCGGCCGTGTAACACACGGGGATAAAAAAACTAGTATATATAAATATATATATATATACATATATATATATATATATGCAATTTTTAAAGTTTGCAGATGAATATATGCAATTGAATATATCCAAATAAGGGGTTGTGAGGCAGTTTGTTGCTCGTTTACTCGTTACCTCATTGTAATTGTTGTTTTTATGGTTAATGAATCAAGTATATTTACAACAACAACAACAACAACATACCCAGTAAAATCCCACCGAAAGGGTAGGGTCTGGGGAGGGTTGGAGGAGGACAAACCTTATCTTTACCCCGAGGGACAAAGAGGCTGCACCCAGAAAAACCACCGGCTCGAATAACACACATACCAATAAGAACGTGTCGCAAATAATGAAATTGGACACATACAAAAAACCAAGCACGACTAAACGGTGAGAACAATAACAAGACAATAAATAACATTTCGTGATGTAATGGAAAAGTCTAGGCATGAAGGGGAACAAAGCACAAATACACCACACAAGACCTTCCCATGAGGTGGAAATCTTTTAACACCTTTTCAATAGTTTTTAACACAAAATAAATAATAAGAAATCGGAAATGAAACAACCTAACGACAAACATATAATCGGGCCTCATGCAGAAGCATAAAACAAACAAAGCGAGCTACCCGACTATGGACACACATGAGGCCTCACGCGCAAACTATTAATATGGCTTCCATTTTACCCTGACGGGTGGCAAAAACTATTGCATCTTAAATAAACACAAACATCGCTGCATGTCACTTTCCGTAAAAGTTGAATTAACAATGTAAACACGGTCTTCCGCCGCAACGCGCGGACGGGTCATCAACTCGTAAAATATAAACTTTAATATTTAAATTTAATATTTGGATAATTACTAACTTTAATATAAAAAGTTGTATTTAAATAATTATTTATTGGATAATTACTTATTATTAGAAATTTAAACTAAATAAATTAACCCTAATATGAAAATTTAGTATTTGTATAATTATTTATTAAAATTTTGACTTAATCCAAGGTTTTATGGAAATGACAAGTGTCTTTTTTACTAATTAAAGTATGATAAAACTTTTTGTTTATTATATAGTATAAATTAACCAACCGTCCCTCTCAAATCGACCTTCTCTAACCCAAACCATATATCAACACCTTTTCATTGCCCTATGCTAATTATTCCGCACGCAACCCTCTCTGAAAAACCTTCTGCCAAAGGCCAGAAACATGTTAAATATTAGAGTAAACTTCGTTTTTAGTCCTCAACGTTTGTACATTTTAACAATTTTAGTCCCAACTTTTTAAAAAGCTCAATTTAGTGTCTCATATTTCATTTTTTTTAATTTTGGTCTCAACATTAACAGTTGTTTAAAGAGACGTTAGACTGCCCTCATGTGGTCCCCGGCCACATGAGGTGTACTTTTGTCATTTCCGTTTGTTTTAACTCATACTTTAAAACAAACGGAAATAACAAAAATACCCCTTACGTGGGGACCATGTGAGGGCAGTCTAACGGCTTTTTAAACGGTTATTAACGTTGTAACCAAATTTAAAAAAAAAATGAATTGTGAGACACTAAATTGGGATTTTCGAAAAGTTGGGACTAAAATTGTTAAAATGTGCAAACGTTGAGGACTAAAAACGAAGTTTACTCTAAATATTATAAGTTAGGCTCGATCAGTCATATAACCAACTCTTTCAAGGTTTGCAACGGTTAGATATCGATTAATTTATTAAAAACCAACAAGTCAAGATGAATGTTTGGCAAAGTCATAAGCACTTTTCATTTTAACTTTTTGTAGAAAGTCAATAAACCATTTCAAAAAGCTAGAAAAATTTGGCTTTTTGATGTTACAAATACCGTAATACCCTCATTCAATCTTATATTCTTCTGAGCTTATATCCACCTAAACCACATATATACGTTAAATCATACACTTTTTAAAAAATAACCTATTGACTTTTCTCTATTACTGTATTACAAAAACTAATTCAAACACTTTTTTAAAATTTCTTTTAAAAAAAAGTCATAATTTAATAAGAAGTTTTATTTAAAAGCACTTTTAAGCTTAAACAAACATTCCCAAACACCCTTTAAATCATGTCACACCCTTAATTTCATGTTAGCTAGGTTCACGTTGTGTAGGAAATTTACGCCGGGACTAACTAGATCCAAGAAGATACTTTGACGGAGCATTGTTCAACTAGTGAACAAGTACTATAACAAAAATAGCTAGCATTTTCTATAGTATAACTTTCTTGTTTTTTTGTTTTTGTTCCACGCATAATAGCAACCACGTACCGAAAGTTATATATACCAATTAGACTCTTGCCGGCACTACAAGCTATCATTTCCATATATATGCAACTATGCAAGCCTCACTTTCCACTCATTCCTTCCACATGCATCTTTATATAAATATATCCCGAGTGCTAGCACCAGGGGCGGACCTAGGGGGGTTTAAGGGGTGGCACGTGCCACTCCTTAAATTTGTACGCACAGTGGAAAAATTTGGGATTTTTTTGGATTTTTTAAATTTTATCACCATGTGCCACCCCTAAATTTTTTTTTTATGTGTTTCTAGTTCCACCCCTGGCTAGCACACTCATCGTTCTCACTTCCCACATTTAATCCATATTATACCTATTTAATATTAAGTGTGAGAGAAAAAAGAAAAAAAGTTACAGCCCATGCACATATATAGCAACGGAGGAAAGAGTACGGACGGGGTCACGAGTGTCGCACGTGGGGTGGAATACGATGATGGTAGAAAAGCCTTAATGAACACACACTTCTTGTATATATTTCAAGTTTTGCTAGTTAATCCTGGTTTGGTTAGTGGCATGTATATTAAGCTTATTTTAATTTGTGTGTATCACAGATTCAGTTTCATTGATCGATAACCTGAAAAATCCCTAATTTTACTCCAATATTAGTAAATGATACGTACCTAGCTAGCTTTGTGCGGTTCCTGATGATGATTACTTCTTTATATCTCTGTCTGGTGGATCTGTTAGATTCGAGGCTAGCAGAAGCGCGGCAACAAACAAATAATACATAAATTATAAAAGGCACAAGATTATTTAACGTGATTTTAGTTCGTTCTGTGTGACCTACTTCAACGGGTGCAACTAAAGTTTTCTCATTAAGCTTTAGTGCATGCAAAAGATTAATTTCAATTACATGACTTTGGTATATGTAATAGAAATTAGGACAATGCTAGGAACCAACACGGACCTCTAATAGATTAACCAGCCTAAAGGCCTTCACACCTAACAAGATCAACATGCGTTTCTCCGGATATTAATCGATTCTTCATCCCTGTAAATAATGTACATTGATATCACTTAGATACACAAACGTACGGCTTAATTTCCTGTCAAATTTACACAAAAAACAGCAAACATATATTATATGATGTGTTGTATTAATTCATTATTTACCCTTGTAACGTAATCCATACATATAATCTTTTGATTCATCAGTTGTTAGTTCATGATTGAAGAAGATAACTGGCCGACAAATCGTATTAGTTTTCAGCGGGTGACGTGGGGGAAAGAGACTGGATGAATGCAAATTTTTTATTATTGAAATAGGAGAGAGAAACTTATTTTAATATGTGTTGTGATTGGGCTGCACCTGCAAGAGAGACAAGGAGGGTTTTTGACGGCTATTTGGCCATTGGAAATAGATCAGATCTTCACGCTTTCTTCAATTAGCAAGCATCAAGCAGTTATCTTCAATTAGCATTACTTGGACCCGTTATTTCAGTTGGCCGGATCTGCCTGCCCATGGATGCTAATCAAAGAAGATCATAGGTCAGTTGCTTAATTTCTTAATTCTTAAGTACCTAGCTAATTCTTTCGAATTATCATCATCCATTCAATTCCAATCACCGTTGCTTAACACCAATTGCATCATACATGCACTACTTTCTTCTATAGCTCATAATTGTTTAATTATGTATAATGATCATCAACTATGTATACAAACTAGAGCTTCACTAGCAGATGAAGCTAAATCTAATATATATTATTACTGGCTGGCTGGCTGTTTAGGTTTGGGCTATACGGTATATCTGTAGCGGCCATTGGAGGGACGGTAGGGATAATTGCTCAAAAGGCCAAATCTACAAGAGAAAACAATATACGGTTGGTAATTGCTCTAGGGTTTCTGCTCATCAATGTTTTCATAGCAGGATGGTTGTTTCCTCAAGCAGGAGGTGATGGGAAGAAAGGAAATAAATGGAAAGCTCTCCTTTTTAATCTTACAAGAATCATAACTCCTTATCTAGCATTCTCTATGCTTCTACCCGAATGGTTCACCTGCCTTGGTTTTTTTATCATTAATTTGCACTACTAATCTACTATGACCGCGATAGAGTTTCACGAGGAGCTACATAAGAAGCTCATTACTTCTTATCAATTTTGTGTAAGCAAGTTCCAGGAGTTGATCTTAAAATGTCCTTTGCCGCCTGCTACAAATGTTACTGTCTAAGTCGAAAACCGATCACAAAAGGCTGGTTGATCGATCGAGAGTGTGATTTATAATGTATATTAAAATTAATTTATGGCTTGTACTAATTTGTGATGTTTGAGAGAGTGTTTGAGTTCACATTGATCGACATGTTAATATACTTGATCGGAGTTAATTAGGAATAATTTGTGGTTTGTATTGATACGGATCAAATTAATGGTATATATTGAAAGTTTTGTGGATTGAACACTTGAATAACGTACTTGATATGATTGTGTTTTGATTGAGATTGAAGAAGCGTAACCCTACCCTAACATACTATTATATATGAAGGTGATCATGTGCTTGATCTCGGCTATAAATTATAGACAACTAAGGCTAAAAATTAGGCGAATTACTGGTTCTATGTGTGTTACTGGGTAAAAACCTCATCAAAGTCTACTATGTGTTGTTGCCCCAGACGCGTTTTATGTTTTAGTATTTTGCTATGTGCGTCTCTTTTGGTTTTAAATACCCATTCTAGGCCAATTGTCTTGTGCTCATCTCATCAGGTAATGTAGTTAATTCCCATTTCTTATTCTAGCTTGTTGATAGACACTAAATCAAATTCCATAGGTTTCATCCATTTCTTCTATATTAAGACGTGTCCTAGAAGTTTTGGGGTTCATCTTTAGCCACGGGTAGTTGGTTAGACCGTATTTCAGATGTTGATAAGTAGTAAGTGGGCTAAGATCAGATGGTGCATGATTGCTTTGAGTAGATGTACATTAGAATATGAACTATCTAGCATTGGATTCTATTTGTACTTAGTGTATCTGCAGGTAGACTTTGAGGTGAATGAACAACTTCATCATAATCATTACTTGTCTTAGTGTTATGTTGGAGATATATGTGGACTTTCCCTTTGAGTAGATTCCGTGTTTCCTTTTCTTTAAATTTCACGTCTTGTGGATTCATTTTCTTTGAATTTCACTTCGCGTGTAATCCAATTCCAATCCCAGGAGTTGTCTGTATGTGGAGTCAATCATTGTTTGTGGACTTGTCTCCATTAAGTATCTTGTGTGTGTAATCCTTCCAATTCCATGATTCGTTTTCTTTGAATTTCACATCGCGACTAGCACATGTGTTTAGTTGTGGGATCGAATAATATGTAGGATTTTGTTCCTTGTTCTTTTCCTAGGTATACCATGGATATACTTCTATCGTCTAAATTATTGAGCTGAACAAGTAGTACCTTAGAGAAAGATATACGCCCAAAGATTTTAAGATGCATCTGCATATGGTTTTCGACTTTTTAAGGCTTCGCATGGTGTAAAGTTTGTTAAGGCCCCGATAATTATGTTTAGGATTGCATGAAGAATTCCTTCACGATAAAAGCTTTGAGGCATATTTATTTCTTTTAACATGCTTCTTGTTGCAGAGATTATGGTTCTATTTCAACATTCAATAACACTAGGAATATGTATTTCCTCCTAGAGTTAATATATAGATGATATGTGACCGCACAAGTCACCATATATTGGGTTTCATGACTTATATATTGTTGGAATCCTATGGACTAGATTCTCTTGAGACATAGGGGTTGTTTGGTATAAACTGAAGTATTAAGGGCTGAATTATTAAGAATAAGAGGTTCTGAATCAGTTAAGAATAAGATATTCTGAATCAGTTAAGTAATGTTTGGTTTGATCTCTGAATGGAATATATATATGTTTGGTCAGAATCCTATTGAGTATCAAACATTGAGCATCAACCAATTTCTCTACTCACATATTCAAAAAATCATATAAGACATGTAGCATCAACCAATAAACCATATCAAAGGACCTAATATCACACCAATTTCTCTACAAATATATGTAAATGACTCAAGAAAAGAGTTATAGATATGGAGTTCAAAAATCGACCTTGAATCTACACTGCCTTCTGACTGCACAGTTTTTTCAACTTCATAATTGCTACTATTGTTAGTCACCGTAGAAGAACCGGGACATTAGGGTTCAGTCTCAGCCACTGTTGCTTCTGATTGTACTGCTGTGGTGTAGGCTGCTGTCTCTGCGAGTATTGTGCCTGCTGCTGCTGCTGATTTTGTTGAAATTGATTTGGATTACGAGATTGATGGTGGTAATTAGGGTTTGTTTGGAAATTACCGCCTCCACCGTCGCCGTACCATCCGGCGCCGCTGCCGCGGCCATTTCCGATGCCGGGAGGGTACCGGCGATTGTTATTGTCGTTAACGCTGCTATTGCTGTTCATTGGAAGATGATCTAAAAAACTTACTTGGAGAATGGGGAGGGGGCTGCTGCCGTCGCCGGCGAAGGAGGCGCCGCTGGAGAAGGAAGAAACGCCGGAGATGGAGGCGCTGGGAGGTCGCCGGAGCTGTGGCCGCCGGACGGAAAGATTAGACGGAGGGGAGAGGTCAGCGGCGTAGGAGAGCGACGTAGGAGAGAGGTCGCGTTCTTTTTTTTTTTGTGGTTTCTGAATGAAAAAGTAACTCCCTAAACCCTTATTCATTATGTTAATTTTTTCAGAATAAGAGGTAACCAACCAAACACCCCTTAATAAAATATCTGACTGAAAAATATATTCCATTCAGTTTAGACCTCATTAAGAGGTAAACAAACAACCCCATAGTCTTAACTGCATCGAAGTTTAGATATTCTAAATGAGCACGCTATAGCCATAATTATGTTTTCTCTTCTAAGTTTGCTAGAAGGCAAACATGACTTCCTTTTTTATGTTTATGTTATAGAATCATTTTTTGGACCATGTAACTCACATAATTAGCATCCACTGGTTTAGGTCTTAAAGAAGTAATAGATCGTTTTCCATTATTACTTTGCAACCATTTTGTGTTAGTTGATCTAGGCTTAATTAGGATATTGCTGTTGAGGCTCCGAGTTTAATAAACCTAAAATCCAATAAAAGTACAAAACATTTTTTTTTTGTTTTGACAATTTATAGTGTTTGATATCGGGCGGTGAAAGTTTATTATTGTGGGTCCGCATGTTACAAGTCTAATATATACATACACTTTTGGTTGGATATTTTTCGTTGTTGTGGGTCCGGATGTTTCATATTTTTGTCACAACCCTAATATATTTTTTTTTGAGCGGTAATTTTGGCTCAGCGGTGTATCGGGACTGGTTACCCTGGACTGCACCCACTGTCCCGAGTTCAAACCTCATAGCGAGGGAACCCGGGAGCGCCCCCCATTTGCACCATCGGGCGGGAACCGGCCGGCGGACCTACTAAGGTCCCAGGGGTAGCGCCCGCTACCCCTGAACTTTTACCCCGACGTGCAAATTTTTTTTTTTATAGGTTTTCGGTTTTTCGCGACCCCTGAAACGAATTTTTCACGACCCCTGGAAGAAATTTTATGGCTTTTACTTAAAAATATGATCAAAAGCCCTTAAAAATATGATTAAAAGCCCGTTAACTACCTAAAAAAATTTTTCGGGGGCGCTGCCCCCGAACCCCGTTAGTCCCCGCTACCCCTGATATTATTTCCTGGATCCGCCACTGGAACCGGGCAAGCCCGTAAACCCTCCCTTGTGACTCAGGATCAAGCAAGCTCAATACTTCATTGCCCACCAATATCTCACAAAGTGATGTGAGTGAGACTAGAACTTGGGTCTCTTCAACCACAAGATTAGAATTTAACCACTACTAGGGGTGTTCAGAAACCGTAAAAACCGAACCAAACCGGTTAAACCGAACCAAAATTTCGGTTTGGGTTCATAATATATGGACTGGTCCGGTTCATGGGTTTAAAAAAAAAAACCGGCACAAGTGGTCCGGGTTACGGTTTATGGTTCTGATCAACGGGTTGAACCCGGACCGAACCGTTAATTTATATAAAGCATATATTCTTTAATCTTTTATATATTTAAAAACCCTACTTATTAGCGTCCTTTCAGTTTTTATCGAGATATACGCAATCAATCACGATTCAAGGCTTCACCCATTCACGTTCCCACTTCCCAGTTCGCAGTACTCAATTCTCAATTTCTCATGGCGTCCTTTTAGTTTCACTCGATCCTGTCTGACTGTCTCCCTGTGCAGCATTCATCTCGTCATCGTCATCTACATTATCTCCCAAGAGTAGAGCATATTCAAGTTTTCTTCCAGGTATGTCTGATCTCCATGGATATTTTAAGTTTTAGGGTTTGTAAAAAAGATATGTGATTATGTTCAACATCGATGACGATGGGTATGTATGTCGTCTGATGTCTCGGAGTCCATAGTTGTTTGAAAGCTTATATATAGTTTAACAATGCATCGATGTCTCGGACTCTCCATGGCTGTTTTAAGTTTCACTTGATCATCGTCATCTACATTCTTTATGTAGTTTATCTCCATGGCTTATGTGCGTAATGATTCTGCATAGTTGTTTGAAAGCTTATAAACAATTTAAGTTTAACTTACTGTTTAAGTACATGGGTACATGACTACAAGCATGATGCATCGATGCCATACTGTTTAACTATGGTGTTTAATTTTGATTTTTTAAAGTGATGAAATTGGTTCTGATTGATAAGTGTTTTAGAAGCATTTGTTTTGATTTTGGATCTATGTTCTGTTTTGATTATGATTTTTTGAGAGTTCAAGTGTTCAACTATGCATAGATTATTTGACTTCTTATTGCTTTAACTACTCTTTTGTATAACCTTTTTTCTTCTTTTATGTATAGGTAGCAATGTCGAATAACAATGATGCTAATACTATCAATTTAGAAGATGATGAAGAGAACAAAACCGATGATCCAACGTGTAACAACAACAATAGCAAAAGGAAATTTAGGTCTAAAGTATGGGAACACTTTATTATGCCAAATCCGGTTCCAAAAAAAAATCCGCGAACACATTGCAAATATTGTGATGCAGATTATGCGTTCGAGCCTTCAAGTCATGGAACTAGAACTTTATGGGATCATTTAAGGAGGTGTATTAAGAACCCTCATAAAGAAATTAAAGAAGACAAACAACAAAAAAAGTTATGTTTTCAAAAGGGAAGTGATGGTCCGAGCTTAAGTGCAATTACTTATGACAAAGACACGTGTAGAAAAGCTCTTGCACGGATGATAGTTGTCGATGAACTTTCTTTTAGATTTGTGGAAAAGGACGGGTTTAGGTTTTTCTGCTCGGTAATGCAACCCAAGTTTGAAGTTCCAAGCCGACTAACTATTGCTAGAGATATTATGTCCTTGTATGGAGAAGAAAAGAAGAAGTTGAAGTAGATGTTTAGCAAATCTTCCCAACAGGTATGTCTTACTACTGATTTATGGACATCAATACAAAATGTTAGTTACATGGTCTTGACTGCTCATTACATTGATGATGAGTGGTCCACTACACCAACTTTGTTTGATTCATAACCCTAATATATACATGACACCTTTTGGTTGGGTATAAAGGAACTATCGAAATCATTATTTTATCTAGGATAGTACCATTATTATTATTATAAAATTATAGAATGTTAGACTCGTGCAAGCTTACCTTAAAACTTCGAGAACATATCTGATATGTTGATTAAATGGATTGGCAAAGATTGATTACAAGTCATCAATCTTCAATATAATTAGACTAATATATAATGTAAAGTCAGGTTACTAAATATGAATTTTTTTTAATAAATACTAATTTTATCAAGTTTTAAAAGTAAAATAACTTTTATATACTTTATACTTTTTTCAAAAATAACACCATAAAATCAAACATTTTTTTCTCTTTGATATATATATGTATATTATTGTTATTTTTATTTTAGAAAGAAAATGATATTTTTTTTAAAAAGTTTACAAAAATATAATATATATATATATATATATATATATATATATAGAGAA
>JBCNJP010013573.1:0-12172 GCA_039602395.1 Deinandra increscens subsp. villosa
GGCATGAAAATGCGTGAGCGTACGGATCTTCTACTTAGTCGTGATGAAATCAATGAAATACGAGATGAAACACAGAGAGTAAATACAAATGACTTGTATTAACCACAGAGATAACCACAGAGTACACTTAGAGAATATGACACGGAAGCCCCTCAATTGTATACAAGATGAACTATTTATACAAGCTGAAATACGACTGGCCGAACCTCAGGTTCGGCCACAAGCTCGGAGCTGTCCGAACTCCAGGTTCGCTGGGAGTTCGGACCTCAGCTATCTTGTATGATCCATCTTGTATTTGATACTTCACATGACGATCAGGACTATGTATCAACAAACTCCCCCTCGGCATGTGCAGTATCATCTTCTCTATTCAAACTTTTATCTTGTATCTTCAATTAAACTCTTCCTCGATCTTGACGATGAGCTTAATCTTGAATACTTGATATTGCATCGTGTGTAATCTCTTTATCAACAATCTTCAGAAGACTTGAAGTTGTGATGTTCTCTTCCCACTTAGAAACCTGCCAACATAAATAATCTTGGTGCAAAATGTCTCTTAGAGACTCCAAAATAGTTTGATATCAAAAATTGATATTGTATTTTGTGTTGATTAATCGAATACAAATAAGAAACAAAATCTTTTTGGCTTTTAGAAACTTTATGTCAAAACACACCTAAAATCTTTTTGGTATTTTCTGATAAAAAAAGTAAAGACATTACAGAATTAAACACTATTTTTGTCTTTCTGTGAGAAAGATCACAACTTGGGATCATATTGGTCATAACATGCTGAACTACACTTCAATTTCGATTATTGTAGCACATAAGCCATGCCGATTGCAGATATAATTTGTCCAACTTTAAACTCTGGCACAATCATACTCATAACATCTGGGTATGTTAAGGTATTAATTAGATTTGCATTGACCAGTGTACCCCATACTATCAGACATACTCAGATATGCTTTTGCTTATCACATTTTGTGATTTCATTTGTAACTTTAATCACACAATGATTATAACCATGATATGGTCAACTGTGTTCCATGCAAAAAGAAATTAGAACGTTAAATCGTCTACCTTAAGGTCGATCTTTCGATACGCAGATAAGGCCTCGGATTTAACAAAATAAGAAAATAAAACAAGTTGAAGTTGTATAACTCAACAACAATTAGGTCGGTACTCCCGTACACGCAAAGAAAGTCCGATGAGTTATACGAAACACCAAAGAAAATAAAGCAGAACGTCAAACGAACAACGATCAGGTCGATCTTTCGATACGCAGAGAAAGTCCGATCGTTTGACAAAATAAAGAAAATCAAACAAGTTTAAATCTTTGCAAACTGAACACATGTATACACAGTGACTTCTCATTTTATTTTTCACATATCTTTTTCTTGATATATCATGAGATATGCATCAAGGAGTTGTCCACTAGGTCAAGCATCAGATTTAGTGTATATCCCATTTGTATACTTTCTGATTTGCTGAGCCTATCTTACACATCGATCAAATGGTCTTATGACCTTTTCATCTACTTTATCCATGAGTCAGACACTGTCAGCCAATGTACCATCATTTACCAATCATGTCGGATACAATTTCTCATTTTTCAATGTTTTTGACTTTTTGCATTTTTCAATGTTTTTGTCTTTTTTAAATTTCTCCCCCTAAAAATGACAACTCTATTTATAGATCTTCATTTTTACGATTTGAAAAACAACACACTATTTTTGGCTTTTTGCAAAAACAAACTCCCCCTCAGAATGAGACGGAGTAAAAACAAGAAAAATTGATCAACCAACACGAATACTTGCAGTTTAGCTTTGTGAAAATAAAAGTGATTTGGAAAGTCAGTTTAATTAAAACAGATATTCCACAGTCAGCAATTTCCCAATCACCGAAAGGTTTTCCTGAAATACCTGCTGACACCAAATAAATCATTAGTCGCATTGAGATCGACCCGATTCAACAGCGTCGGGTCGCCCGGTGTCTTCCATAAAGTCTTTGTTGGCCTTGGAAACAACTTTTGGTTTCCAAATTTGTAAAAATATTAATTTTTTATCGGAACCGGAATCAGATTCAACCGACATACTTGATTTAGATCAAGACGATTTACAAGTTGACTTAAGCTTTGGGGACCATGGTTCATCAAAAATCTGACCTTTGTTATCCACATATTTTGCAGTTTTGTGGATATATGCAGTCGTCGGACAATCAGCAGCTAGATGTCCTGGTTGACGACATACATAACAAAGTCTTTCTCTAAAATTGTTTGAAAATTGTTTTGATTTTTGAGAATCAGATGAATGTTCAGATTGAAAGTTATCAAAGAAACCATCAGAAGAATCATACCTAGGAGATGGACTCCTTGAAGAAGATGATCTTCCAGAATAATAAGTAAATTCCTTCGAAGATGGTAATTTCTTTGTAACTTAAGCTTTAACAGCCTTGTCAGCTTTCACTGGTTTCTTTGCAACATCTGAAACTTCCTTCATAACAAAACCCAAACCTTTGTGCTTGGAACCTGAAACCTTGGAAGAACTTGAAGAAGAACCTGAAGCTTCTCTGGATTTAGCTTCACTAGTGAATTTAGCCTTGATATCCTTCAACTTGTTCTTTTCAATCAAAACTTTTTCTTCTTCGGTTGTAGATGAAGAACTTAAAGCAACCTTATCAAATACTTTCTCATATTCCAGCAAAACAGACGTTGAAGTAAATTTTGGAACATCACCCAATGGCTTCTCCTTCCTTTTAGACTTGAACTTGTTCTTCTTGGATGGAGTGGCAAACTTGGAATAATCATGCAAATCATCTTTTGGATCAATCAGAGCAGCAGTAACTTCAATTAAATCCACTGGTTGAGGTACCAAGTGAACATCATCCTTCTTAGAACTTTCCGAACTCGGATCCTGCTTGTATAAGAAGTTAAGCAATGTCGGTGACAAATTGCAGTTCTTCACTTGCCTTTTCAACTCCAAAATCTCCAATTTCAAATCATTAATCTTCTGTTGACCTTCAAACACCGCTTGTTGGGACTTGATGAATTTTGCATTGAGATCATCATATTCGTAAGTTTATAATTTCCGGATCTCACATTCAACATATAATTCTTCAAGCACATTTTCTCTCTTTTGCTTGTAAATTTCAACATCTTTAGTTAACACTTCATTCTTGTCTCTGTAAAGAACATTTTCATCTTGAGGCATAGAGATCTTGTTTTGAAGCCTCTCAACGGTAACAGCAGTTTTTGCAATAAGAGCAACAGCTTCTTCATATATTTGCTGAACCGGATAACTTTTCTCAAATAAGTTCTCAAAATCTTGCCCTGCATCTAAAGCTTCAGCTTTGGGTTTTTCACACTCTTCAGCCAATTGAGATTTTTCTTTCAAAATATCTTCATGAATATGAACCAACTCATAATATTTCTTTTGAAAATCCTCTAACTCTTTCTTTAACACCACAATCTCTTCAGTTGAAATTTGGCAACGTTGTTCAAAACTTGCAATCTCCTGGAGCAATTTCTTACATTTGAAACATTCAAACTCTTCAACCTTTGAACTTGTAGAGACTTTAGGTAATTCTTCTTGTACCAAAGATATACT
This sequence comes from Deinandra increscens subsp. villosa, assembly GCA_039602395.1. Taxonomy (NCBI): domain Eukaryota; kingdom Viridiplantae; phylum Streptophyta; class Magnoliopsida; order Asterales; family Asteraceae; genus Deinandra; species Deinandra increscens. Next base: position 3,606 of record JBCNJP010013573.1, read on the forward strand.
AGAAGAAGTATCAGACTCTGTTAAAAAACTTTCATCATCAGCATGTTGAACAGTTAAAGCAATTGAGATTGGAGTATGATTCTTTTTAACTTCTGAATCGGCATTCCAGGCAAACCCATCTGGATGCATAAATGTATTAGTCCAATCATAAGCAAGAGTAGCAAATTTCTGATCAACCTTTTCAGCTTTATCGGATGGATGAAAAACTAAATGTGCATGCTGACCAGTTTTCAATTTACTTTCTGTAGAACTTGGACATTCTCGAGCAAAGTGACCATAAATTGAACACTTATAACATTTCACTTTAGATACTAATGCAGACATCAATGCATTATAATCATCGACAGTTTGAACAGACAATGCACTATGAGTCGAAGAGCTTGGAATTGACACATTACAACCAGCAGAAGAATAACTTGGATTTTCAGATTTACCTGCCAGAAATGCTGTAGGAGGAGCGGAACTAAGAATATTAGACTTTTCAGCATTCATTGTAGAGTCATTTTCACCATGATACACTGCAGGATTCTGAATTTGTGTAGGAAGTGATTTATTCACCATTAATTCTATATCCCGAGCCTGGATTCTTTGAACCAAATCATTGAAAGACAATCCGGAAAAATCTTTATCATGAGTAATCATCATCACATAATTCTCCCATTTTTCAGGCAATGCTTCCAAGATCTTTTCTTTCATATCAACCTCTTCTTTAGTAAGATTCACCAAACGCATTTCACTCATCAGATGAGCGAATCTTGCAACCAGATTGGGAATCGTTTCATTCTGATAATGTTTAAAACTATCAAACTCTTTCTTCAAAACCTTTTGGCGACTTTTCTTGTATTGGTCATTGCCTTCACATCGTTTTTCCAACGCATCCCATAGACTTTTTGATGTGTAATTACCAGCAAATTGATGCAGTAACTCTTTAGGCAATGCCATCGTTAACGTACCATACGCCTTTTTCTCAGCTTGATAAGCTTTCTTTTGTTCAGAAGACATTTTTCTTTGAAGAATAGGTTCACCAGTTTCATCTTTAGGGTAAACATATTGCTCAGTGAACGCTAACCACATATCAATGTCATTTGTATCGACAAATGCTTCAAACCGTTTAACCCAACTATGATAATCTTCCAATTTTAGCAATTTGGGAACTTTCTGACTTGTTCCGATTTCATTGTCATAATTCATCATTGTTTGCATCGTAGCTTGAACCGAATTTTGAATAGCTGCAAACGCTTGAAAATCGGACATTTTCGAAAAACTGAATATTGTTCACTCCGAACTTCGTCCGAACCTACTATACCTTCCGAGGCTGCCCCGAACTACCTCCGAACACTCAACGAACCTAGTTAATGTCGAAGTACCTCCGAACCTAGTCCGAACTCTCACCGAAAGAGAAAATAGTCTGATAGCTCTCCGAACGAGCTCCGAAACCTCACCGAACTCAGAGCACTGACCGAGCTTACTCCGAACCTGGTGTTCGAAGCGGTTATGCCGAACTAGAGGTTCGGCCGATCGTGAAAAAACTCAAAAATTTTGGAAAAACTCACTGAAATCGACACCTCTCGAGCTGTGAACACTTAATCAACTGAAAACGAACAAATACAGACATATTTGACGTAAATCATGAAATATTGAACTAAGATTTTGAGAAATGAAGATGAGAAACGAGCTTTGAAAGTCAAAAACGTGAATTTGAACTCAACAACTCTAGAAAACACTGATTTCCGACTAGTAAAGCAAACCTAATGCTCTGATACCACTTGAAAATGCGTGAGCGTACGAATCTTCTACTTAGTCGTGATGAAATCAATGAAATACGAGATGAAACACAGAGAGTAAATACAAATGACTTGTATTAACCACAGAGATAACCACAGAGTACACTTAGAGAATATGACACGGAAGCCCCTCAATTCTATACAAGATGAACTATTTATACAAGCTGAAATACGACTGGCCGAACCTCAGGTTCGGCCACAAGCTCGGAGCTGTCCGAATTCCAGGTTCGCTGGGAGTTCGGACCTCAGCTATCTTGTGTGATCCATTTTGTATTCGATACTTCACATGACGATCAGGACTATGTATCAACACGGCCTCTCTGCTCCGACCAAAGCTCCGACGACCCTCCACCGGCGACCACCCCTGCTTCACCGGCGACTACCCCTGTCAAACCGAACGCACCTCCCTCCCCACCTTTCATCCTCCGATTGAACCCCGGCGACGCACTCTCCCCAACCCTTAAAAAAACTTTTAATCCCGATTCTTGGTGGTTAGGGCTGAACCACCGATCCACGGTGGGAGCTGATTCTGGCTCATTAAACGTCACTGAAACACGAAAAACTGTAGGTCCGGAAAAACTCCCAACACACGATATAATAATCTAACACGAGTGCGGAATCCTCGTGAGAGATTGATTCAAGAAAATAGTAGATGAAGAGATTGGATCTTAGAGAAAGATCGAATCTTGAATGGAAATCCGTCTACTATGAAGCAATGAAAGGCTGATCGTAAACTATATCTCTCTCGAAGAAATCGTGAACACCAATATCAAAAATGCTTCCATGAATCATAAACATGAGGGTTTATATAGGCACCCAATGGGTTTACTATTGGGCCCCTTGTGAATCATAAACCCAATAGTAAACCCAAACCCAATCATAAACTAGCCTAAATACAATAGCAAACTAGCCTATGATTCTAATTAAACCCTCTAAGCCCAGCCCAACTTATTTAATATTACAAGCCTCATAATCTAGCCTCTACAATCTTCCCCTAGGCTTGTGATATTAAATGTCTTCGATCTTTGAAATTCTTCTTCTTGAGTGGCTGGCATAGATGTTGATGAAGATTCTTTCCGCAGAAATCTTCAATGGGTTTCATGACGGGCACTTGGGACTTCCTCTTGATCAGCATCAGCTTGAACTTCTTGAAATGAACAAGTTAATGAGATGGAGGATTCTCATTGACTTGCTTCTTTTGAAAGAACTGGTTCTTGCTGAATCTTCGGTAACTGTCTTGAATCTTCAAAACAATTAGAGGTTAAATTTTGAAAAACCTCTAACTGTGAAGACCTTGATTGTTGAACTTGGATCTTCATGATCTCTGACTGCTCTCTGCATCACTTTCTTTTTCAAAGATTGACTTGAAATCTTCAGCTTCCCCTAAACTTGTGAGCATTTTCTTTGAAAAACTTTTGAAGCTTTTGGATACTTGTAAAGATGCCAACAACTTCCCCTGAACAGTTGCTTTTCAGATGGAAGTCTTGTCCGGTTGGTTCTTTAACTTGAGCAGCAGCAACATCTTTCTATCATCAACCTGTCTGACACACATTTGAAAAAATATACACTACCAGACATGTGATGACTGGTCTTTGGGTTAGGAGGTAATTATCATCTGTTCAGTTGATTCAAATTAACATAATTTTAACCAAAAACCCTAATATAGATTACGGGTTTTCTATAAAACTTCCCCTGAACCCAAAGACCTCTAAAGACTTCCCCTTAGCTGATTACTTCCCCTCAGCTAAGGACTTCCCCTGAGATAATACATATTATCCTCGAGTTCCCTTCGGATACTATGTATTATGGAAGTCTTTTCGGATAATAAGTATCATCCTCGAGTTCCCTTCGGATAATACTTATTATCCCCTCTCCTTCCCCTAAAAATTTGTCAAGATCTGACGGAGGAAGTCTTTTCCATTAGATAATAAGTATCATCCTCGAGTTCCCTTCGGATAATACTTATTATCCCATACTCCTTCCCCTAAAAATTTGGCAAGATCTGTCGGGGGCATATTGTCATGCATTAAAACCCTTGAAAAACATATTTTGACTTCTCAAATCAACCTGGCCAAGACAAAAACACACTAAAAAGAACTTAACGACTCACACACGAAAGATAAAAACAAACAACTACTTACCAAACCAAACATGAGAAAGTTTACAAGGGATCAAACCATATGAATCTGACTGAGGAACCCTTTTCAGCTTCAGTTACTTAACCAGTCCAGGTGATTGCCGGTATGTTTGTCCGCTTTAAACTCAAACCCGTTTAATCCCAACCGAATGCGTCATGCTTAATATAGTACATTATTACCGTCATGTTTAATTGTCCCCACACCCAAGCGTACACAGCAAAACCTACCCAACCTCAGAGTTTATTGAGGATTCACAAACCCCCAACTTGAGGAACCATGCAACACCGCTATGACTACCACTTATTTTCATTAACCATCAGTTGGTGATCAGGTCGGCCGCTAAGCACGCAAAGAAGACCAACTGAGTGATTATTTTTCATTTTCTTTTCTTTTTCATTTTTTTTTCATTTTTTTTTATTTCTTTTTCTTTTCTTTTTCTTTTCTTTTTATTATGTGGTGTAGTCATGACAGCAGAGACATGGCGTGTGAGAGAGTGAATACTAGGTAATTACCACTCTCAACCCATTTTTGTCGGGACTCAGTCTTTTAAACCATGCAACCTAGGATGGGAAACTAAACATATATATCTTTTAAGATCACTGCACTTTCATTGGAGGTCATAAGTTTAGGTCGAGCCTACCGAGCATATCACCGTGGAGCTTGCCTTTCACTTCTGCCTTACGCGTGTCAGCCATCTCCAACCCGGTCATTCATTTTACTTCCCCTAAACTTCTCAAAAACAAGACACAAACAATTAAACACAAACAATTAAAAATTGAAAAGCACACTATTTTTGAGGGGTCAACTTTTTCTTCATCTTTACATTTCTTCCCCTTGCTTTTTGATTTTTAATGTCACAATCTTGTGAACATCATTTTTCATTTAATTTTTTTTTATTTATTTATTTTTTTTTTAACAAATAAACAAAACACACAAACACACTTAAAAGAACAAAACACAAAATTTTGAAGATATCTGGCCAAGCTAACTTTCAAAGTATTGATTTGAAAAATTTAGTAAATTGGGTTTCATGACATGCACACTTCATTGCATTTGAAGTCAAACACTTCAACAATCAATCACCAAGTGAACATTTTAGGAAATTTGGTTTGACTCAAAACACCATTTCCCGCTTCATTCACACAACCAAGATAAGAACAGTACCTTTCATGCTGATTTTGACATTTTACCTCTCAAAGAGACATACCTTCCATTGTATAGATTACTTGACATGACATGAAGATACGTCTCCTAAACTGTGCCTGGAACAATCACTTATCAACAAACAAATTAGTAATAAAACCGTTAGTGATAATCCTCCTTGACTGTTCCTGCACAGAGTGAGAGATTAGTTAGCCATTGGTACCCAGGCCATTGTTTTTCTGGGTACACCTGAGGAATCAATAAAGGATACTTCTTGTAAGAACATCCCCTTTGAAAAATCAGGAAGTTGGGATGAAGCTGTCTTGATTTTTGGTTTCCAAATTCCAGGTGATTTAACATTTGTTTTAGTCACTTTTGGAGTTGTGACTTTAGGTATTTCAACCTTCTTCGTTTTAGTTTCATTTTTCAAAACAGTTTTTGTTTTAGTCACCTTTGGAGCTGTGACTTTAGGTATTTCAACCTTCTTCGTTTTAGATTCATTTTTTAAAACAGTTTTAGTTACCTTGTGAGGGGTAACTATGGGTTTTTCAAATTTTGATTGCTTTGAAAAAGGTTTCTTCACCTGTTTCTGAAAACTTTGGTAACTTGGAAAGCTGTTGTTTTGATTTAAAGATTTTCTTTCAGCTTTGGCAGCACCCCAATGTTGATCAGAAGGTTTAACCTTAGGAGTAATAGTCTTCATTGCCTTAGGTTTCTGCACCATCATCGGCTTAGACTCAACTGACTCCTGAGATGAAACCCTTTGACTTTGCGGATAGTAGGGTTCATAGTGGCGATAAAGACAGTTTCTAGCAATATGACCAGCAATGCCACAATTAAAGCAAGTCTGCTTCTTTAGATAGAAGTCAGACGTGTACCCATTTGTCTTTGGTGGCATATATGGAGCTGGTTTGCCTTGTGCCTGCTTCTTTGCTTTGTCTGCAACACCAGGTTTGACTTTCTGCTGGTTTGTCGAAGCCTGTGTTGAACCTGTCCTCATCGTCTTTGTGCTCTCTGGATTCTTTGACGTTGAAGCACCATTCTTGCAATTACAACGGCAACTGCATGATCCTACTGAAGACATGGGAGACACAGCTACTCCCTTGAGTTTTTCATTCTTTACTCCAGCTGTTGACTTCATACTCGGATGCTTAATGGTGATCTTTGGCTTCTCATCTTTAGCTTCACTGATCACTCCATCAGTTAGTCCCTTGAACTTGGAGGAGAAGGATGGTAAGTCATACCCAACATCTGGTTCTTGGTCAAACATAGATCCAGATGTCATAAAGATCTTCCCCTCAGGCCGTGTTGTCAAGATCACCTTTTCCCTTTTGACTTCGTCAACAACTTTCAAGCATGGGGTTTCAATTTTAGGGTATGGTTTCAACTCTACCCCAACATCATCAGACTTGGAATTATGACATCTGTTATACTCCTGGCACTCAGCAACATCTCTTGATACGTCCTCTATTCTCCCTTCACCATATGTCATGTTTGCCTCGTTGTCTATTTCCTCTTGAGTCAATGGTGTAGTTCCAACCAAGACACTATCAATAGGAGGAGCAGCTTCTTTATAATCAGATTTGGTTCGTTCAACTTGATCTTCACTAAGAAGTATTCCTATAATGTCTCTGGGAACTGGTGGAGGAATAATGCTGTTTGCAGCCAAGGCCTTATCAGTCTTTTCTGATCCAAATCCAGGTGTGTGTTTCCCAACTTGACCAGTCACAACAGCATGTGACAATTCTTTTCCAGCATCGAGCATTCGCTGATTTCTTTCCTGATTGCAATCAAACTTGACTTGCAGCTCATCAAATTTTTGTTGCAGTTCATTTAGTTTCTGTGTAAGCTCAGATATCTCAATCCTAGCCCGATCATGTAAGATAGTCTTCTCCGTTGCTAGCTTCCGATATTTCTCAATGTCTAGTTTCTGAGCTTTTACCTTCTCCTCATTCTTTTGCCATCTACCCTTAAACGAACTCCTCTCGCACTTTGTCTCAAACAATTCTGACTGAAAATTTTTACACATTTGCCTAAGTCCAGGAATTAATCGAGCACATGTAGGATTGGGGCATATCTCAGCATCTTCGTCCTCCAATATATTCTTTTCTTCAACTGAATCCATTACTAAAGCTTAGGAAACCTAAACCTAAAGTCCAAAACATGAGATCACGATTAAAAACACTGATTACGATCTAAACTGTAACTACGATCGTGACACTGTACCGATACAGCTCCAAATCGTAAACACCAAAACTGACTTACGATGCGTGAACTGATTACGATTACCTGATCGGTTGAAACAGCGATTACGATCGATAGACACCGATTCGATCGGAGCACGTTAACGACGACACGTATCACACGTCCTAACTGACTGAAGAATCGTAAACTGTGATTACGATATTTAGATTACGACCGCCGGAGTCGTAAATCACAGTTTCCGATCCAAACAAAGTCGTAAACGCCCCTTTTACGACTTTACAAACTCGTAAACACAAGTACACTCGATAGTACAATCGTAAACACCTTTTTGCAGGGTCGTGAATAGCGCAATCTTCAACCGAAACCAATCGTGAACACCTCGAAAACCCAGAAATCGTGAAGAACAGCAGCAGCAACAGTCGTAAACGCCTGAAACACCCTCGAATCTTCAAAAACTTGAACAAAAACCCAGAAATACACTTGAATCAATATCGTGAGAGCCTCGAATCAGTGATTCTTGGCTCTGATACCAATTGTAGGTCCGGAAAATCTCCCAAACACACGATATAATAATCTAACACGAGTGCGGAATCCTCGTGAGAGATTGATTCAAGAAGAATAGTAGAATGAAGAGATTGGATGCTTAGAGATAAAGATCGAATCTTGAATGAGAAAACTCGTCTACTATGAAGCAATGAAAGGCTGATCGTAAACTCTATCTCTCTCTGAAGAAATCGTGAACACCAATATCAAAAATGCTTGATCATAAATCATAAACATGAGGTAAGGTTTATATAGGCACCCAATGGGTTTACTATTGGGCCCCTTGTGAATCATAAACCCAATAGTAAACCCAAACCCAATCATAAACTAGCCTAAATACAATAGCAAACTAGCCTATGATTCTAATGAAACCCTCTAAGCCCAGCCCAACATATTTAATATTACAAGCCTCATAATCTAGCCTCTACAAAAACGTTAACCTAAACACCGACGACCCTTGCAACCGGAGAGAATCGTACGGGTCCGCAGATCTGTTCAATCGATACACCGGCGACCCCTCCCTCAGGTTAATCAATTCCAGCGAACCCTCACAGCACCAGATGAATCCGAATGGTACCTGTGCTTACACAGCGTCTCTTTCACTTCTCCGGCGCCAACGTACTTCGTCAATCAGGTTTCCGGCGACAACGAGGTTGACATGGTGAAAGAAACTCGATTTTGCAGTCGGTGGATGGTGAAAAAAGGGGAAGCGGTGGTGGTGGTGTAATGGAAGGTTTAGGGTGGCAATTCTTTC
>JBCNJP010013574.1:0-12171 GCA_039602395.1 Deinandra increscens subsp. villosa
GCACTCGTATTAGTTTAGATATCGTGTTGTTTGGTTGATCTCGGACCTACAGAGCTAAAAAAGGAAAATGGGCTGAAGAGATCCCATTCGTATTATGGGCTGATAGAACAACTTCCAAAAGTGCCACTGGGCAGACACCATTGTCCTTGGTGTTTGGTTCAGAAGTTGTGATCCCTACTGAAATGGTGATGCCAATTGCTAGAACAAGATGCCAACATCCTGAGACTAATAATCAGAAGCTCCTTAAAGATCTTGAAACGGTTGACGAGATCAGAGATATTGCTAAGTTCAGAATGGCGGCATACCAACAAAGGATAGCTAAGTCTTACAATAAGAATCTCAGAATCAGAAGGTTTCAAGTAGGAGACTTGGTACTAAGAAAAGCTTTTCAGAATACTACCAATCCAACTGATGGGAAACTTGCACCTAAGTGAGAGGGTCCTTACTTGATTGATGCAGAGGCTGTAAAGGGGGCATATAGATTGGCTACTATAGAAGGTGAGCTGCTCCCAAGAGCCTGGAACACAATTCATCTAAAAGCATATTTTATGTAAGTGCCCTCTGGATCCTCTAAGCATCTCCAAGAATCCTTGTTTAAGCTTCAAAAACCTCAGGTATGACTTTGATTCTTATTTCGATTTCATATTATTATCTTTATGGAATGATTACTGACTTAGGCATCGGAGGGGTGTTAGCCAAGCTAACACCCACCCCTCACCAAGCCTTGAGTGTTTTGTAGAAGTTCCAAGCATCCTGTCAGAAGCTAGAGGCTGATCACCTCTTCTAAGTCTAAAGCATTCTGAATGCAATAAAAGGTTTAGGAGGTTTTCACCTTCTCGTTCACTAATGGGAATCGTCTGGAGCGCAAGACCCTCGCCAGGAGGGTAGGTGGTCGCCTATGGTTCAAGGTGGTGCGACCAGTACATCCATGGGTGGCTGATAATTTCATCACTGTTGGCCATAGAGTGTATCTAAAAAATGGGTGGCAGACGTGTGATCCCAAAAAGGTCCTAAGGTTTTTGGCATTTTCATATCAACAAAGGTTTAGGCACTTTCGTGTCTCTCAAGTTTTAAGGGCTTGACCCCAGTTGGCTTAGTCCCAAGTATTTTTTGAGCTTGACCTCAGTTTAACGAAGGTTTTTAATGTTTCCACATTAACTAAGGTTTAGGCACTTTCGTGTCTCTCAAGTTTTAAGGGCTTGACCCCAGTTGGCTTAGACCCAAGACTTATCAGGCATTTTATATCTCAAAGGACTAAGATGTGCTTGACCCCCGTTTAATTCGTTCACATTGATGGTGGTGTCCGAAGCCTTGCGCTTCTTGGTAGAAGAAGTCTTGGATCGAGTACTGGGAGGCCGAAATTTAGGAGCTGAAACGTCTTGAGGGGCTTTGCTGCTGGTTTCCTCAGTCTTTTCCTTCTTGGCAATTAGGAGCTTGAGGTCCTGGAAAGAGATGTTGGAGGCTAAACCAGGAGCTTCATCAGAGACAATAAGAGACCAGTTTCCAGAGACAACAAGATGTTAGCCTGAATCAAAATAGAAACAAGTTCCTACAAGTACCTGCAGACATGGTCCTGGATGGGCTTAGGGATTACTGAGAAGTAGTCCGAGCACTTGCCACGCCTTCAGGAAGGTAGCTTCTTTCAGAGGCTGGGATGCTGTAAAGATCTTTGAGCTTCTTGGTGGAATCCTGGGAAGGTTTGATCATTGCTTCAAACTTGGGAGCTGCAAACACATGAAATACAAAAATTGGTGAAACAAGTAAAAGAAATTATAGAGTTGAAATAGCTCAGAAAACTCTTCCTACCCCTGACAACCCATTGGGTAGGAAGGTTCTTGCAACCGGATAGACTTTCCCTTTTGACAAAGAAGAATTGGCGTCTCCAATCATGATCGTTGTGAGAAGCCCTGGGAATCATTTGGGCTTCTCTGGTTCTGGTTTTTAGAACGAACCGACTGTTACCATGGGTGCCAAGCCGATACACCTTGCAGATTTCAGCGACCCTGATGTTCAAATCACGGGTTTGGTTCAAGTGGTGAAGAGAGAAAAGAATTCGCCAAATCATTGGCATGACTTGAGAATAAGCTAAACGAGTGACTGGGAAAAGAACTCATTCACCAAAGGGGGAAAAGGGAATGTCATGCCGATGAGGAAAGGGTAGTAAAGGAAACAAACCCAGTCGGAAGAGATATGATCGGCTTTCAGACGAGCATCATAAGGATGGAATTGAGTTCCGTCAGGGAAGCACGAGGATCGCTGCAACATCTCGATACAGCGACCGTCGAAGTTGCAGGTCTCTCCTCCTCCGTCGCCAGAAGAAGGCCCTGATCGGCGAAACCCTGCGCCACATTGTCGGAGACAGTGGCACTGGAGCGAAGGTTCTTCTTGCTCATCGTTAAATGAAAACTCAAAAGTAAGAAGAAGAAACTGACTTGTGGAAGATCGGAGGAGCTCTAGAGTTTCTAAGGCTGAATATGTTGACGAGAACCTCGCCTAGGAAGTTGGGCCGAACTAATTCCTCTCGGATCATGGTCACTTAGCGAAAAGATCAGAATTCAAATTCTTGACAGCTGGCTTGCATGCGCCATCCGTAAAAAATTTGAGGGCAATTATTGGTACCGGATTTCAGGAGTCTATCAAATACTAGCCTTCCCAATTAGGTGCCAACTTTCCATCGGCCGGATTTGATAGACTCTGAAGAAGGAAAAGGGGCATATCTCTTGGTAAACATGGATGGAGAACCCCTACCAAGAGCCTGGAATGCCATACATCTCAAAGCTTATTTCATGTAGGAATCCCATTGGAATCCTCTTGGAATCCCAAGGATCCTCACTGCCAAAATACTACAAGGTATGTATACTACTCCGATTTCAATACCATCCTTATTAATTTTATCACATGATACTAACTTAAGCATCAGAGTGGTGTTAGCTAAGCTAACACCCACCCCTCACCAAGTGTTGAGTGTTTTGCAGATTTCAAGAATCCTAAGTATTTTGGGTATATCCCCAGTTAGAGGCTGATCACCTCTCCCCCGTTTAAGGTATCCTGCATACCTCCTAAGGTTTGAGAGGATATCACCTCTCCTACATTTGGGTAATCACCAGTAGCGCACGAACCTCGCCAGGAGCGCACGTTATTCACTGGTGTTTTTGTCAAAAACTGCCTAGGCAATTAGTTGATCAAACTATGTAAGTGAGGAAGCGTGTTTAATGAAGTTAACAAGGAAAATGCAAGTTTGGATGTTGACACAATGTTGTAACGAGGGAAAAATCCAGGAATCCCTGAGTATCCACAAGGATCCTAGCAAAAAACCTCGGGAGCTGGCTTAAAGTGCCTGCTGCCTGAAACTTTTATATAATCAGAAAGTATTCAAGTACAAATGAAGTGAGCTCGAGTTCTATGTGTTACAGAGAGTTCTGATAGCAAGTATCGTGTGTAGTGTGTAAGCCTAGAGCTCAATATATAAAGATTACATCGCAACTAATCTTCCTAAAAACTAGCAACTAACTCCACGTCTTCCCACTAGCCGTTAAGGTCCATCAGGTCCACGTTTCTTGTTAGTTGACCGGGTCTTTAGGACACGTGAATTATACCGGAGATAATCTGCAAAAATAAACAAATGGAAATAATTGTTAGTTAGAAATAAGTTTCAGGATCCTTACAGTGAAGTGCTTGCGAGCTGCTCGACATATCCTAAAATCCGGTACCAACAACTGGTATGCTCAAGGTGGCCGGACCAGTCCATCTTAAGGGGTGGCTGACAATCTTGTCACTGTAGGCTACTGTGTGGATTCTCAAGGTTTTTAACACTTACGTGTTAACTAAGGTTTAAAAGGTCTTCACCTTTTCTAAGAATCGTCAGGAGCGCTCATTATTCGCTATTGAGCGAATCCTCAAGTAATAGCAGACGTGCTATCCTCACGAATTATCTAAGGTATATAACACCAATGTGTTATCTAAGGTTTTGGCATTTTCATGTCACTTGCGTAAGGGTGTATCCCCAGCTGGCTTAGTCCCAAGTTTATCGGGCTTGTCCCCAGAATTGGCTTAGTCCCAAGTTTATCGGGCTTGTCCCCAGAATTGGCTTAGTCCCAAGTTTATCGGGCTTGTCCTAAGAATTGGCTTAGTCCCAAGTTTATCGGGCTTGTCCCTAGAATTGGCTTAGTCCTAAGTTTATCAGGCTTGTCCCCATTTTAACTCAATTTCGAAACCACTATGATTTTGCCACAGGTATCCTCAAGGATGTTGAAAGAGGATTCCGGAATCTATCTAAATGCGCCCAAGGTAAAACCTACTTAAGGGACTATTCAGGTAATGTACTTTCAAATTATTACATTTTATCATGCTGACTTGTGTCATGGTTTGTCAACTTACATACTTAACTTAAAGCATTTTTACTACCTTAATATTCCTAAGGAACCTGATGGGATTCTCACTTAAATATTTCAAAAATTTTCATGAACAAATAAAAAACAAGGGGTAAACACACCATGATAAAGAAAGTCGGATACTAGTATTAACCATGCAGGAAATTCAAAAGGGGCAACTCCAGCTTCTCAGCACCCCCAAGTTTCTCTAGAGTTCCTTTCCAGGTAGCTGCATCCAAGCCTTAGTAGTGAAGCCTTTAGCATCTGCTTCATTGGCCTTGATCGCGGAAGAAAATCGAAAAGAAAAGGGAGGGAGCTGACCTGGACAAAAAGAGAAATCAAGAAGGTTCTGACGGTAACCCAGGGTTATTTCTGGAGAAGTCTCATGAGAAGTTGCGTCGCTATTAAATAAGGAGCTAACAAGTCACCTCCGTAATTATTTCAAGAGTTTGAATTGTCACAGCCGTCTTCATGGTCGAAAACTGTCAAAATTCAGGGGAAATTGTTTGGGCTGATATTTCGGGATTTTTGGCGGAAGCTCAAATGGTCCAGTATCCTCAGACGGGTTGAGAATCCGGACAGGTTCGGGCATCCTGAATTATAGTTATCGACTAACCGCTATGTTGTTCATCGTATTTATTTGCTTGCATGTAAAAAAACGTGTAAAACAAGCCTAAAGACTCAGAAAAATACTATAGAATGTGGACTAAGTGGTCCACAACGTTCATATTGACTTAGTGGGGAGAATCCCTAAAATATAGGACAATTGGTTATTTTATTTCAGGATCCTTGCCGGAAGCTCAGGTGGTTCAGTATCCTGATAGGTTCGGTATCCTGAAATGCAGTTCTTGACTAACCGTTTCAATTGTCCACGTGTGCTAATTAATTGCGGGCTTAAAGGTACATGTAAATGAAGGCTAAAGACCATGTCAAGCATTAAATAACGTGCCATAACTGATTCCTAACGTTCACAAAGACTTGGGAATGGAATCCCTTATTTTTAGCACTTTCAGTTATTGCCTTGTAACTATATAAATAGAGGTTTTGATCGACTTAGGGACACACAACTCATTCACACTTTAGCTCTGATAGCATACAATCTCTGTAACACTTAGCTTGATCGATCATACCTCCAAAACACTTGTAATTTTCAGGTTCGTATCAATAAAATTATGAGGAAGCAGGCTCTTCAGGCCGGCTCCCGAGGTTTTTTTTGCTAGGATTCCTAGAGGCAGCTCGAAGGATCCTGGATTTTTCCCTCGCTACATCCTTGTGTTCAACTCTACATTTCGAGCATATTGACAAACACACTACCTCACATTCTAAGTTTGGAATACGAAATTCCTTTGTGAATTTTTGACCAAAACAACTTTATGTGATGTGCTTTAAATTAACATCATTTTATTAGTCAAACACCCACGAATTTTGATAGTTTATGCATTATTTTGGTCTATTTTACCCTTGTTTGTTGTGAAATATCATAAACAGGAAAATAGAGGGGGCCAAGGTGATATTTGAGGATTTTACGAAGTTTTTTGGGGGCTAAAATGTACAAGAATCAAAGATATGACTTTTTCTCCACGTCACGACCCATGATAGCCATCACGGCCCGTTTCGAGGCTAACCGGAGAAACCCTAATCCGTTAATTCATGGTGACGCTTACAGCCCGTGACCCTGTAACGAGTCGTTACGCCTGACTTCCGAAACCATAATCTTTCACTATAAATACCCAACAATTTGGTCATTCAAATAGGTTACACAATTGAGACCAGTAGAGTTCGGTTCCAGAAGAGTTCAGAAGCTAGAAGTCGAAGATTTCAAGGCCAAGAAGCATTCAATCTTTTGAGTTATTCGAAGTTTCGGCTATAGATCGACTTTGGTTTGCGCTTACAATTATGTTTACTTACATTTCAATTGTTGTTTTCTTTAGTTTAGCTATGAGAGGCTAACTCTCCTAATGTCACCTAAGACAATGTGATCTATTTATTGTTTTACCTATGATTTGACGTTGACAATGTTTTACATAATGGTTTTAGTATAATGAGTATGATTCCTTTTGCATGTTAAAGATGTGTTGTTGAATGATGTGTTTGATCCTTTCCTAGTAGTACTTGGTTTGGTTGGTAGGATAGACGTATTCTGCTTATTGAATTGATGCTATTTCTTAGTTGTTATCTAGCGATTTCAATATGTGTTTAGGAACTCTAACGAGCCTAGATAGGAAATGGTGATTATGCATGTTCAATAATCTGTCTTGATTGAAGTATGTCTCTATGTTTGGTCGTGAATCTTATAGTGAAATGACTAAATATACTGCATATGTTATGGCATGTGTTTAGTATCCTATAGCTAGGTCTTTAATTTGTGGATACTTCATTATGGCTGTGGTTTTAACTGTTGTTTTATGAGTCTAGTGACTATAAATCCATTAGACAGTTACTATATGTTGGTACCAGATTTCAGGATATATCGAGCAGCTCACAAGCACTTCACTGTAAGGATCCTGAAATTTATTTTTGGCTAACAATTATCTCCTATTTGTTTATTTTTTTGCAGATTGTCTCCAATATAATTCACGTGTCCTAAAGACCTGGTCAACTAACAAGAAACGTGGACTAAATGGACCATTAACGGCTAGTGGGAAGACATGGAGTTAGTTGCTAGTTTTTAGGGGGATTAGTTGCTATGTAATCTTTATATATTGAGCTCTAGGTTTACACACAACACACGACACTTGCTCCTAAAACTCTCTGTAAAACTTAGAACTCGAGCTCACTTCATTTGTACTCAAACAATTTCCGATTATATAAAAGTTTCAGGCAGCAGACACTTTAAGCCGTTCCCAAGGTTTTTTGCTAGGATCCTTGAGGATACTCAGGGATTCCTGGATTTTTCCCTCGTTACATCATTGTGTCAACATCCAAACTTGCATTTTCCTTACTAAATTCATCAAACACACTACCTCACTTACAAAGTTTGATCAACTGATTGCTTAGGCAGTTTTTGACCAAAAACAATTTGGCGCCTACCGTGGGGCAAATGGTGTTTGAATTCAGTTAAGAGCCTTGATCTCCTTCCCGCCGCTAATTTCCGAAAATGTCGACTCAACTGAAGATTACTTCAAAATCTATTCCATCCACCAAACCGACTGTTGGCACCGGTCTTCCTCCAATGTCAAAGAAAACGCCTAACATCGATGCTAAAAGAATGGAATACCCCACTTTTACTGGGTCTCGAGGTATGTCTACTGACCCTGCTATTTCTAATAACGATTTGTATGTTTTGATCAGGCAGATGAAGACTCATGTGGATGAGCAAGCCAAAACCAACGAGAAAATGATGAAGGAGATCATGGAATTGAAGAAATCAAAGAAACCAGTAGAGGAAACCAGCCATTTGATACCGAAATCACTCGGTTTCGACTCTTCGGAAATATCGGAGCAGCCAAAACAGAATGCAAATCCCTCTACTGCAGGATTCTCGAGCTCTCAGCATCAGAAGACTTCCAGGGTGATAGATCTGGAATACTCCGAATTTTACTCCGAGCAACCCCTAGAATCTTGCTACAGAGGATATGGAAGTCAGCAGCCGCCGAGGTGCTCGAGCCAGCAACCAGCCAAATTTTCAAGTCAGCAGGTGCCGAGAGTCTCAGCACAACAACCTATATCTTAACCTCAGCGGTTTACGGCACCAAACTTTCAAGAGCCTTGGAGCCAGAAGTCAGGGGCACCTACTACTCAAGTGCTACGAGGATCTTCAAGTCAATCATTCCTGGAATACCCGAGCCGCTTCCGAGCTGCTCAGGATCCCCAAGGATCCTCAGGATCCCCAAGGATCCTTATTTTCTAACCCTTCTATCTCTACAGGCATATTCCCAGGTTCATCTCAGGAGATGCATGAGGCCAACAATCCTTAGAGATTTTGAATATGGACCCCAGATCCATCCTTAGAATCCCCGAGCTGGTAACAACTTTGATAATTTTTATGCTAACCCTAACCAAGGAGCTGTGCAGGATGCAGGTATCAACCCAACTATAGGTAGGGAGCTTCAAAGGCTAAAAGACATGATCTCAAGTGTCCTTGGTGTTATCCGGCCAATTCCTGAAGTGCTAGCAGGCAGTCACAGAGTTTCTAGATTTGCATGGCCCATTTGTGACGTAGAGATTCCAAAAAGATTCCAAACTCCCAACATGAAACTCTACGATGGGACCACAGATCCTGAGGAGCACGTGGCGCAATACAGGGAATGGATGGAACTCAACCCCATCCCAGCAAACATCAAAGAAGCTTGCCTTTGCAAGGGATTCGGCTCAACACTAACAGGACCAGCCTTAAAATGGCTGCTTAGTATTCCTCCTAATACCATTACTTCTTTTCCGCATTTAGTTAACCTGTTTAATAACCAGTTTTCTTGCAGCAGAAGCTTTGAGAAGCTCACAAGATGACTTATACAGGATAGTTCAGAAGTCTGATGAATCCCTTAGGGACTACGTGGCCAGATTTGGTCGAGAAGCTCTGGATATTCCCAACTTGGATATGGCAGCTGCTGTAGAAGCTTTCAAAATGGGACTTAGAGGGGATTCCCGCTTTTATAATGACTTAGTTATGACTCCTTGCAGGAACCTTGATGAAGTCAGAACAAGGGCATTGAGATTCATCAGGTTGGAAGATGATAAGAAAGTTCAGAAAAGAAGTGATGTGTCAAAACCTGAATCCTTAGGCAGAAAGACAGATTCTCCTGGAAAGCAACAACGACCCAAACCCTATTACAGGAATGATAATCCTAGAGTCAATGCAGTTGAGGATGAAGAGGACGAAGAAGATTTCCCCAAGGTATCTGATTATTGTTTTTCAGTTGATATAAGTGGTTTGTTATGTGCCTTGCAGGATCTAGGTGATAAAGCCAGGTGGCCAAGGAAGTCCGAGAAGCAGGGATCCTGGAAAGATAAGTCTAAGTGGTGTGCATACCATGAAGACTTTGGGCACTTAACAGACGATTGCATAGCTCTTCGAAAAGAAATTAGTTACCTGCTCAGCAAGGGGCATCTCAAAGAATTGTTTGGCAGAAAGAAAAGCAAAACTCAGGATGCTGCCGAGCTGCCTAAAAGAGCACAGTCACCGCCAGCAAATGCCAAGGTGATCAACTTCATCTCAGGAGGATCTGATATATGTGGAGCTTCCTTCTCCTCAGCTAAAAGACATGCTAGAGAAGCCAAAATGGATCAAGGCAGCCGACCAAAGAAGAACGCGGTGTTGACTGAAGACAAAGTCATTTCCTTTGACGAAACTGATAAGCTGGATATCCAGGATCCTCACCACGACAGTCTGGTAATCACATTATGTATTGCTAACCATTATGTTCGCAGGATCCTAATAGACAACGGCAGCTCGGTCAATATCATTCAGTTAGATGTGCTTAAAAAGATGAGCATTCCGGAAGAGGAGATTATCCCAAGATCCTCGGTATTAGTTGGCTTCAGTGGAGAAACCAAGCATATAGTTAGAGACATCAGGCTTCCTGTGTACATTGAAGGGGTCAACTCCATGCAGAAATTATGCGTAATTGATTCCCTTCCTTGTTGTAACGTTATCTTGGGGAGGCCATGGATCCATGATATGAAAGCAGTTCCGTCAACTTATCATCAGTGTGTGAAACTTCCCACACCTTGGGGGGTTGTAAGAATTTTAAGTGATCAACAAGAAGCCAAAGATTGCTACACTTCGGCTATGAAGAATACCATTAAGCCCAGGCCAGACATAGCAATTAAAGGGACCAGCACGAAGGATTCGGATGACAAAGGAATTAGAGATCAAAGAAGTTCAGCTAAATCTTGAGAATCCTGAAATCAAAGTGCTGGTAGGAACTAATATTCCTGAGGATACCGAAGAGCAGCTCGTGAGCCTCCTGAAGTCCAGAATTACAACATTCGCATGGAAACACGAGGACATGACAGGTATATCTAAAGATATTATTACTCATAAACTTGGTATAGATGAATCTTTCAGGCCCATACATCAAAAAAGAAGAAAGTTCGCTCCTGAGAGAAACATCATAATCCAAGAAGAAGTTGATAGGCTGCTCAAATCAAAGATGATCAGAGAAGTTAAATATCCTCGATGGCTGGCCAATGTGGTGGTAGTTTAGAAGAAGAATGGCAAATGGAGAGTATGTGTGGATTATACAGACCTGAATAAGGCCTGTCCCAAGGATCCGTTCCCCTTACCACACATTGATTCGATGGTGGATGCAACTGCTGGGCATGAGATGTTAACTTTTATGGATTGCATCTTCAGGCTTCCAACAGATTCAGATGGAGCCATCAGACCAAGAAGACACAGCCTTCATGACACCCACAGGTATTTATTGTTATATTGCTATGCCCTTTGGTTTACGAAATGCAGGTGCCACATATCAGAGGCTTGTCAATATGATGTTCAAAGACCAGCTGGGGGACACCATGGAGGTATACATAGATGATATGGTGGTGAAATCCATAAAAGCTAAGGATCATCCTAGGGATCTCGAAGCTGCTTTCGATATCCTGGACCAATTCAACATGAAGTTAAATCCTGCCAAGTGCCATTTTGGTGTAAGAGCCGACAAGTTCTTAGGCTATATGGTTACTGAAAGAGGAATAGAAGCCAGCCCTGAGCAAATCCAAGCGATCATGAACTTGAAATCTCCAACAAATGTCAAAGAGGTTCAAAGACTGACTGGAAGAGTAGCAGCACTTAACAGATTCATATAAAGATCATCTGAAAAAAGCAAAGAGTTATATGACATATTGAAGAAGAACAAAAAGTTTGAATGGGGTGAGAAACATGAAGCTGCTCTGAACTCCTTGAAAGAATACTTGCCATTTGCTCCACTACTAATGCAGCCAGTAAAAGGGGAGCCGCTCTCCTTATACTTAGCAGTCTCGGGAAGCTCAACAAGTGTTGTGCTCGTTAAAGATCATGAAGGACAACAACATCCGGTATACTATGTAAGCAAAACACTATTGGATGCTGAAACTAGGTATTCTTATCTAGAAAAATTATTCTTAGCTCTTGTTATGGCTTCCCAGAAGTTAAGACATTATTTTGAAACTCATGTTATTTATGTAAAAACTAACTATCCTATTAAGTGTGTCTTAAGAAAGCCAGAAATATCAGGAAGAATGGCGAAATGGGCAGTTAAACTAAGTGCATATGACATTATATATGAACCAAGAACAACGATAAATTCTCAAGCTCTTGCAGACTTTGTGGCTGATTTCAGCAGTGACATACTACCGGAGGTTGAACTGGAAGTCAAGCAACTCCAGGAAGCTTCAGGCAGTTGGACATTATACACAGATGGAGCCTCTAACTTTAGAGGAACAGGATTGGGTGCACTGCTAAAATCGCCACAGGGGGACATTATACCTCTATCTATACATTGCGAATTCAAGGCTACCAATAATGAAGCCGAGTATGAGGCTTTAATTGCAGGATTACAACTTGCTAAATATATGGGTATCCAACACATTCAAGTTTTTATTGACTCCTTATTATTAACTAACCAATTTAATGGATCTTATGCAGTGAAAGGCGAACGACTAACCAAATATTTAGACCTTGTCAAAAAATTAGCATTATCTTTTGAAAATTGCAGCATATCACAGGTGCCTAGAGAAGAAAATGCAGAAGCTGATGCTTTGGCGAACTTAGCATCGTCTCTAGGGATCCCAGTGTAAAGGTATGAATGAATTGATGATCTTGTATTCATAACTAATCCATATATACAGGATACAAATCAGGAAAAAAGGGAAACAGAAT
>JBCNJP010013575.1:0-12169 GCA_039602395.1 Deinandra increscens subsp. villosa
AGCCGAGCTCAAGCATAGACAAGCTCGGGTTCGGCTCGGCTCGTTTACACCCCTAGCCTAAATATGAGCCATAGTGTAAAAACAAGCGACTTTAGTAATGATTTCTATGACACAAATAAATATATGGCTCGTGTTTGGGTTCAACGCACCTATCAACTGGACACGACCTTGACTCCTAGAATAATTAAGCTTTAAACAATATTTTACTCGACGCCAAATGCAATTGATAATCGTCGCCTTTTCACCTATTGTTTGAACATGAGCCACACTCTAAAATGAGCAACTTTAGGGTTGATGTCTTTGACACGAATAAATATATAAGCCGTGTTCGGGTTAACCAATTCAGCCTGCCAATCTGATACGACTAACACCCCTAGAATTTATGGTTTGAATTATCAGGAATATTTTACTCACCATAAATAATATCTGTCATCAGCTGCTTGTTTCTGAACCCGACCCAACAACTCAATTTGCAAATATCCACCGATACAGACTACAGGCTCAGGCAACTTGAACCTTTGTAAGCGATTTTCCTGTCACCATTAAGTTTGTGGATGATTTACCAAAAGATACACGAGTGCAAGAGTGGCTAAATGGGTCGGTTGGATAACAAGTGAAAATGGGTCCACGTCAAAACAACTCATGCTAGGTCAAAACAGTTCCAGCAGAGTTGGGTTGTGTTAGGCTGTAAATACATTTTTTTGCCTGCTTTCTGAAGTTCAAAAATTTTAATACTTAGAAATATGGTGAAAAGAATGATTTATTGTGATGGTAAACTAAATATACAAAATACACTTTTTAATTGATCTGTTTGAGCCTTTATAGATGAAAAGTGACCCAAATTGACCCATTCACAAGTAAAAGGATTGATATTACCATGTGTACTACTTTTTACATATTTGGACAGACTACAAAATACAACAAATCAAGGAAAAAATATTTGTTTTCCAGTAAATGAATACCAATTCTGATCAATGCTGTTATAGCAACATGTAATTCATGCACTAGAAGTTGTATCTTGAGTTAGATTGGCCCATTTTTTATTCTCAGAAATAAAATTTACACGTAGCATTAGCGTTTCATTTCTTGGGTGTATTGGTAAATGAAACATGAACTCACTTGTGCCACGGGGAACATTTGTGACGTATATGTCCAAACAAACTTGTCATCTGCACATTCTTGTGCTTCCATGAAATCATAAGTTAACTCTTTCCAAGATTTCAGATGACCCATTCGGAATCGCACAAATTTAGATGCGTATATCGGGAAATCCAACTGAAACAAAGCTGCATATGTGAACGTCAGTTAGATGGTGTTGACAAAATGTAAAAAAGAAGATGACAAGAAAAAAAAAACCTTGAAATGGATGCAAGTTAACTTCTGTAATAACACATAAATTAGATGTCAAAGTATATATCAGTTTCTCGGGTGTTTCCGGGTCATCACTTCCTTTACTTGACCAATAAGAACCCTGATTTCGGATTGTGTCTCTCGGGTCTAGAGTATTCATGATGCTTTCTTCTGGGTAGTTATCGGTGCTCGAGGCACTCACGGGATCAACAATGCAATAAGTCTGTGGGAATGCTGTGAGGGCCCGAAAGAGAGAAGCATAGGCTTGGTGATCTATCTTGTCTGAGCTGTTGTCATGACCTGGTTCAACTACATGAGTAATGCAAGCAAGCTGAGGAAATGTTCTCCTACAGAGCTGCTTGCAAAGTCCGTTCGAGACCACTGCAACCAACAAATACTTTTCATATATTAAAGGTAACTAACTAATCAATCATTAATTGAAATTGTAAGAATATTGAATATATAACTTCTAATGTAGGTTATAATATATGATATTTGAAACAGACCGATATTTTGCCAGTATCGAGAAACAGCAGATGCACGTATGAGGTCAGCTGAATCATCCAGACACGTAAGTATCTTGAGTGCCATGTCTGGTTCAAGCCATTCCAAGAAATCAATGTGCGTCTCCATGTTTTGTACAGTCACCTGAAAAGAAAAATACACAGAAAACACAAAATTATACATATTGCTAAAAGGCAAAAGGTCATGAAAATGCTTTCTCCATTCAAATACCACCCAAAATCAATTTCAAAAGAAGAAACTATATAAAAGAATATATAGAGAAAGGATGCTGAGGTCATATAATAAGGATGCAGTACATCATATCAGATCAACAGGAAACACATAACAATGCAATAAAAAAAGATGATAAGTCTAATGATAATGACAAGAAAATACGAAAGATTCCGTCTATTGTAATGTTAAGATTTTGATTTACTTTTTTGCCCCTCGAGATCCCATCTGAATACACCAGCATTATCTGGGGCTAATCCTGAACGGATCTAACAGAAACCTATATGTTATGAAATCAGCAGGAAAGCTTGACCTAAAATAGTTTCAACAGTCTCTTGAACACGTTTCAGTATAGGTCCGTGCACGGCGGGCCATGCAGGAAACCCTATCAAGATGACCTTGTGTGGCCAACAATCTAAAATAACAGTTAACTGAGAGGAAATGGTGAGCAAAAAGGGATAAAGCAAGTAAAATACAAAAAACAAAAAAACAAAAAAACAAAAAAACAACAAGCGCTAGGCACCCAGTCTGGGTGGAGCAAAAATCGTTGAGTGCACCAGGGCGCAAAGGCACAATAAACCAGGAAAACAAGCCTGAAGCCCTGAACCGGAAAAGAACCTGTCTGAACCTGCCTAAAGTAGTCTCAAACGATCAGAACTAGTTTCAAACAGCTAAAAATGGCCTGGACTGGATATCAGCCTTCTTAATCAAGTAACCATTCATAATCACTTCATCCTTTAAGTCATTTTTCCATATCAGCCCCCTCAAGACCCTAACTTTAACCAATTTTGACCCCACGTGTATGAAGCACCACCACCTCAAGCCCCTGAGGCATTTCTCAGATCCCCTTTTGAAACCAAGATGCCTATTGCCTATGAAGTCAAGCAAACTTTAATCAATCAGAACCCACACCATTACTCCCAGTCTGTATGATGTTAGATTAATCACCAAAAATGTATTCCTCTAAAGAGACAATGAATCAAACACTTAGGGGGAGAACTTTAGGGTCCTTTATCATAGAGATACATTAAGCTTTTACCCTAGCTCACAACGACGCATCTCAAATGTTTCACATCTCAATTCTATAGTTAATCTGATTAAAAACCAGGTTAATTTCATATAAAAACACACATTTTCGACAAACAATCACATTTAGCCAAAACTGTCATATGAAAAATCCACCAATAGCAAATATTTACATTCAAACCAACTTTTTATTTAAAACAATCAATCAATCATATTGAACTCTGATCTAAATTGCAATAACGACGAAAATCGACGTAAATCGTGCCGTCGTTAAGAACGATCTGTTAATTAGCGTGAAACTGAAACAACTACCACGATTCATCGCAAATTTCTATACAAACTCCGCATCTGAAAACTACTCCGATTCATCATCAAATTTGTTAAAGGATCGACGACATTACGAAGAAATTACAGAAAACCGACATATAGATTGACGAAATAAACCAAATTACATGGAAGGAATAGATGTAAATGAGGGAAAGATATACCTTTTGCGTTCTAGGAGGTAAGAACAAATCGATTGAAAAGGAACCCTAGAGAAAGGAAAGAGGGGGTTACGATTGGAGAGTGCTGCGGTGGAAATGGCGTTTGGGGGTTGGTCTAGAAAATTCACGGCCGTTTGTAATATCACCACCTTTTCGGATAAACAAATTTACAATTTTATATTATAGATCAACTTGATAATATTATGTGTTAATTAATTTTTCTCGAAGCTCTTACGCTGTCTTAATTTGATTTTTCTCTCTATATGAAGTGGTCAGCTCCCTAACCGAGTCAAGGGCAAATTTAGGGCGCACCGAGTTAGGGGTCATATTAGGCACGGGTTAGCTTCTCGGATCGAGTTAAAGATGTTTATTTATAAAAGCAAATGTCCTTGACCACTTACCAGGTCAGTGGTTAGCTCTTAGTGGACCTGGTAAGAGCTTATCAAACAGCGGGAAAAGAAAGGAAACGAAATGAAAGAATGGAAAAGAAAGAAATGAAAGGATTCATTTCCTTTCAAATCGAAGGGACAAGAAAACACAAGAACATGACCTAGTTTTCCTTCTATTTCTCTTATTTCCTTTCTTAAGTGAAACTAGGGAACACAACATGTTTTATTTTCTTTTCCTTTCCTTCCTCAACTGAAACTCGCGAACACAAACATGTTTACATTTTGTTAGAGCTAAAATATTGGTGACTAACGTCATCAAATCTGTTGACGAAGCATTCGGTTGAAGAATCCATTGTGATTTGATTCAAAGACTGGGTTGTGATGATTGAAGCTTGCAAGATTGGACCGAAGACGTTTTCTTGAAAAGTCAACTGTTCGGGTCAACGATCAACGTAAAAGTCAATGGAAGATCGGTTCGAGTGAGTCAAGCTTCATATTAATTAAATTAACTTTGATTTAATAAATATTTATGTTATTTGTTTTTATTTGTATGTTTGCTCATTTAATGTGTCTTGCTAGTTAGTGGGTTAGTAAGGCATAATGACTTTCCTATAAATAGAGGTGGTAGGCTTCATTTGTTAGATTGATGATATTTGAGTGAATGTGAGCTATTCCACTTCTAGAGAGAGTCTCATCTTGGGTTTGAGTTAAACCCAAGATGACCATGTTTCTTATGATGAGATTTTAATCATTCGGTTTGTTGTAATCATTCAGTTATTATCAATGAATCGTTTGTTTATCATGTTTCTTGTTGTTTGATTTCCTAGATTCTCGTTCATCCCGTCTCCACATCTCACCGAATTCTTGCTCAGAATCAAGATTCTTGAGGATAATCGAGTCATGTCAAATGGTACCAGAGACATGGTAACCGATCTGATTGCGTCTCACGACCAATCTGATCACTCAAATTTGGATTTTGAGCTTGAACGAAGTGCAGATCTGAAAATCCGCTTAGGGTACGTTAAAGGTACTTTTCTTCAATTTTTGGGTATTTTGATGATGAATATGCTTGTGTTTGGATCGTTCATGATGATATTGGATATGATTCTGCTTGGCTTTCATTCATCTACATGATTGTTAAGGATTTGTGCTGAAATTTGTTGAAATTCGAGATCAGATTGTTTTCTTCACGTTTTTGGGTTTTTATGAGTTTTTTTTTTTTGAAGAAATTATGAGATTCGGTGTTTAGATTGGATGGATTGATGCGAAGTGAAACATGGTTCTGGATCGAAATCTTGTTTCTGAGCTGTTCGAAGTAAGTTCGTGCTCAATTATCAACTGATTTGGATGGATTTTGAGGAACACACACTACTATGTGTGTTTTATGGTGTTCTTCGCGTTCTTGGGTTTTCCAGAAATTGCGAGGCTGATTCGATCAATCTGAAGCTATGATTCGAGTTGTTTATGGCCAAAATTATCTCGTCTAACATCTAACGTCAAGTTGCAATCACGAATCTGTGATTTCCTCATGTTTTCTGGGCTAAAATCGAGGGACAAGGAGCTACTGTTATTCATGTGTTCTTCAAGTTTTATGGGTTTTTGAAGTTTGTACTATACGGTCTGGATAGAGCTAAACGGTCTTGTTGAGATTAAATATTGTCTATACGGTCTGCTTTGCTTCTAAATGGTCTTGTTGGTGCATACGGTCTTCTCTGACGAATCCTAAACGATCTTGTTCAAACGGTTTTGTTTTGGCCCATACGGTCTTGTTGCAACCCTTTACGGTCTTGATTCCATACGGTCGATTTTAAACCTAAACGGTCTTATTTTTGGGTTTTCGTTTGAGCCCCTTTCAGTGGATTTTGATCATCCATGGTTGTAGAGGATTGAATTTGGAGTTTCGAGATATAAATTTCGTTGAGTTTCGTCGAAATTGCAAAACTACTATAAATTAAAAGTTCGAGAATTGGGGGGTTTTGGCTTAATAATAGCCAAGAACAATAGAAAGGCCACTAATAAACTCATATGAGATATACTCCTGAAACACACAAGTTCTCTAGACAATCAGAGCGGTACACCTGTATATGAAATCAGAATCCAAATCAATCAATAAGGGCGTACCGCCCATATTTATTCATAGTTCTGAGCGGTACGCCAAATAGGAAAAATGGCAGAATAAAAACCTTATTCTAGCTTCCTTTAAGACTTAGTTTGTTTGGACCATAACCTGTGTTTATGGTAAATTGAGATTGTTAACATCTAGAATATGTTAGTACCTTAACTAACAAGGATTTATGCAATCACCTCTAGTAGGTTAATAGCGTTCGTAGATAGAGAGTACTTGCCGAATCTTTGAATCAAGTTTGTATAAGCTCTGTTTCTGTGAGTTCTATGACTTCCCTCATGTTATTTTAACTGTTTAAGATAATACTTATGTTATGGTGTATGTGTTATATTTGTTATGAATACCTTGTCATTGCACTGTGAGACAAGTACCCTTTGTGGGTCATTAGGAACTCGGGTCATTAAAGTTTAGACCACTAGACATATAAGTGACTGTAGTGGCTGGTATAGTTTAAGGATCCATTCATATTCCCCCGATCCTCTAATATTTAGATATTAGAGGGAGTATGTACTTATGTGTTGAAAGACGCGCAAAGGGTGTACGACTACGCGCAACGTACCCGTAGTGTTTGGGTGTTGACCTTAGGTGGGACTTGATAATTCATAAGAGACATATGTATTTGAAAACTGTTAATGTGATGATGGTAATTAAGGCTCACCAACAATGCTTGTTGTTGACTCCATATTGACTTATGTTGCAGGTAAGTGAGTGCAGGTGAAGCTGTGTTTTGGTACGGTAACATTCGGGTGGTTGTTGTTACTAATAGTAGGGCTTTGTACAGTAAACGTATTAATGTTTGTTGTTCGGTACTTGTTATGACTATACATCTTTGATATGTGTATACTTTGCTTATTCAGTCCTGGGTCTACCCGGCCTTTGATTTAATAAGGCCGGCTAGGAGGTGCCTATAGCATTAGTGATGCACACGGGTACGGGTAATAGCGGGGACTACAATACCCGTACCCGTACCCGAAAAAAAACTCCATATCCATACCCGCCCCATACCCGCGAAATCTCCAACGGATACGGGTAAAAGAAAACCCATCGGGTATGGGGAACCCGATGGGTACCCGTTTAAGCTATAATTATAATAACTCAAAATTCAAATTTCATAATCCAATCCCACAATAAAAATACCAAAATACACAATCACTAGTTCACCAGTTCTCAAGTTCGATAAGGAAAAGTAAATAAAAACAACAACTTTTTTCATAAACTAAAAGTCATAATCAACGAAGCTCGGACCCGCTTCATCGTCTTTAAAAACTTCATACTTTGCATAATGCTTTTCTTTACTTGAATGTGCACCTAGCAATAAAATCAAGAAAGAATGAAAGATCAATAATTAAACAAAAGACCACTACTTTAATTAGCAAACAAAGACCAGTGTTATACTTCTATTCTTGATAGCAAACATAAACAATTCAATCTCATATAATACGACTATTCTTGATCTATTCAATCCAACTCCATTAGTAAAACACAAAGACCAGTACTTAAAAGGCAAGAAGTTAATCAATATGTCTAAAGCTAAAGACAGGTATTAAAACAATTAAAATTAAATTGTGAATATAAAAAATCATACCAAGTTTCTCATCCCATAGCCAATCTTGTGCACATATCAATGCTTCCAGTGTATCCGGATGAAGCCTATTACGATGACTAGTGAGATGTCTTCCACCTGTACTAAAAGCTGATTCAGAAGCAACCGTAGACACCGGTATAGCTAAAATATATTTAGCAACTCGTTGCAAAACAGGATATCTAAGACCATTAGTCTTCCACCATGCTAAAATATCAAAATCTGCATTCCTTGGCAAAACCTTTTCTTCTAAATAATAATCTAACTCGGATTTGTGGTCATCAATGGTTGAAGTGGTAGACACAAATAAATCAAAACCCGCCAAAGGATCTTCACAATCAGCAACATCCAAACCAACATCAACATTATTCACTGAAGATGGGACTTCTTTTGCATCAGATGACTTGTATTCTTTTACCAAATCATAAGTTAACTTTGTAATTCTGTCAACTTCTATTGCGGACTTATCTCCATAAATCTGAGGGAAATAATACTCAATCAACTTCATTTTAAATCTTGGGTCCAAAATAATTGCTATAGCCAACGCTCCATGTATGTCTTCCCAATACTTCTCAAACTTATCGATCATGTTCGTAGCCATCGTCTTGATTACCGGATAAGGTGATGTAAGACAATCATTAAGCAACAACTTTATTTCACAAATCTTTGGGAAAAAAAGATTAGCCGTTGGATATTTGGCCCCGGAAAACAGCTCGGTCACAACATAAAACACTTTCAGTTTTTCACACATCACCTCTGCTAAATGCCAATCTTCATCAGTGGGTGCTTCCTTGTAGTTTTTCTCTTTGTGTAAAAGACGATTGAAGACTTGTTTATATGGAATAGCACTAATAAGCATCAAATAAGTGGAATTCCATCTTGTTTTTATGTCCAAAGCTAACTGTCTTTTACTTGTAAGAGTCAATCCATCCTTCGCCTCCTCGAAAGCTTCCGCTCTTTTCCCGGTAGCAGTCCAATAAACAACACTATCACGAATACGATCGACCGCACTTTGTATTGCACCTAATCCTTGTTGAACAATTAAGTTCAAAATATGAGCACAACATTTCATGTGAATTAATTCCCCCTTAAGAAGAAGATTATCATGTCTGAGCTTGTCTTTCATTTTGTCTATCATTGAAATATTAACGCTACAGTTGTCTAACGTCAACGTAGATAACTTGCAGTCGAGGGACCATGCAATCAAACACCCCATTAATTCTCTGCTTAGTGTTTTAGCGTTATGAGGGGCTGGAACATACATAAACCTACGATTTATAAAAAAGAATAGTAATTAGTACATGAATAGTAATTAATACACCATATATGGATATAAAAGTAAAAGAAAGTGACTGAATACCTTAAAATTTTATTGCACAAATTCCATGAATCATCAATATAGTGTGCTGTGACAACCATGTAACCTCTCTTTTGGTTAGAGGATGTCCACATATCAGTTGTAATTGCAACCCTGCCTTGGTTTGAGTTCAAAAAAGCTTTTAATTTTTTCTTTTCACTCTCAAAAATTTTCTTTATATCACGTGTAATAGTAGTTCGTGACACATGTTTAAATAATGGGTTAAGAGAGCTAACGAAACTTCTAAATCCAACATGTTCCACCATGTTAAGAGAATACTCATGAAGAATGATCATCTTTGCCATTTCCTCTCTTGAAACCATCTGATCAAATCTATGTGCACCAAGCGAAAATGGCCCATCTTTTTTTTCTTGACGTTGATTCAAGATCGATTGTTTTATGTCTTGATTCTGTCTTGACATACATCCTTTGTAATGATCACGCAAGTGTGAAGTTCCATTGCGGCTTGTTCCACTTAACTGTTTCTTACAATAGTTGCAGATGGCCTTATCAACACCATCAATCTTTTGCCTTTTAAAGTGTTCCCACACAGCAGAAGTTAACCTTCTTTTTGAAGCCCCTGCCTCTCCATTAGCATTGTGTCCATCTACTGTTTCATCAGCCGACCTCTTTTTTGTTCCTATCTTTCGCCCCTCTGATGTTCCATTAGCCTCAACATTTGGTTGTGGGGGTTGTTGATCTTGAGTGTCCCTGAAAAAAATGATAAAAGAAAAGAAAAAAAAATTAATAACTTAGTATTGTTGGATTAACATATTTATAATTTGTCAAACATAAAATACTACAAACAAAGACTAGATGGAAAACTTACATAGGGGTTCGATCTTGTTGGTTGTTGTTAGCATTCTCCATTAGGTTTAGTAATCCTTCAAACAAAGACTAATCTTTAATCTAACTTTAAATAGAATAAAAATATAGGAAACCAAGTTCTTATGCCCTAACCCTAAAAAACCCTAACCCAACGAAAACTTGAAAGATAAAACACACATATATATGAAAGTTTTTTCTGTTTTAAAACCATCAGTTAATCACATATTATGATATTAACATCTATAATGAGCAGTTCAAAAAAAATTAACATCTATAATGAACCTAAAATAGTAAAGAGATATCAAGTTTAAACTCAACACATATATTAAAGATTAAATAAGATTAAATGAAGGAAAAACTAACCGGATGAATGGAGTGTTGTTTCTTGAAGATGAGAAAATGAAGAAAGAATACAGAAGAAGGGGAGTAGAGTAGTAGACGTGTGGTGACTGGTGGTGGTTACTTGTGTGAATTGAGAAAGTGAGAATAGGAATAGCCTTTTGTTATTATTACTATTTCAATTGAGAAAGTGAGAATAGGAATAGCCTTTTGTTATTATTACTATTTCAATTTTCAAGCAGACTCCTTTTTTCCAAGACCTCGACAATATAAACGATATGATTAGGGAAATTTTCTTTTCTACTTTTAAAAGCCATATTACGCCGTTCAAAAAATATATATATAATATATAATTTGTGTTAATATATAATCGGGTCTTAACGGGGCGGGTAATGCTATACCCGTACCCGACCCGTACCCGCTTCGGGTATGATATGTTATACCCATACCCGCCCCATTACCCATTAATACGGGTAATACCCGCCCCGTTCGGGTCGGGTACCCGCGGGTAATCGGGTTCGCGGGTAAAATGTGCATCACTGTATAGCATCCTCCGTCAGAGTCGGTCTAAGGTATCAATCGAGGATTGGATGTTCATTTGTGTTTTTGTATTATTATGTGGTTTAATTGTTGATGCCTAATCTATTATCTATTATCTATTACTATATATAATACATATTGGTCTCAAGGGTATTTTCGTCATGAAAAATGCTGAATCCTTAAGACGCGTACAAAGGTTTTTGCATTGTGTACAAGTGTTTCAAGCACAATCTTAAACCTTTAAAAGCTGAAAAACAATCTGACCATTTACCTTAAGGGTATTTCAGTCATTATCCTTCTACAACTTTTTTCCGTTCCTTTTCACCAATTACACACCACCACCATTATGATCTTCTGTCTCGAAAGCATTTTGCCGTCCTTTTTCACCAATTACACCACCACCATTATGATCTTCTGTCTCGAAAGCACGCCATTAAATCAAAATTGCCTTTCACAATAAGAAACGCAATAAGTATGGCCTCGATTTTCAAACCATCAAAGACCTGGTGAAAAGGCCGACCTTCCCATCCACCCGTCCAGCTTCTCTCGTCGATATCTAACCCTAACATGACCGCAACTTGAAATGGTTTACTCTCTCAATCGGACCGCTGCTTCAAATCCGTCGCCGCCAGATCTGTACACCGACAACAATCGGTAGAGAGAGAGAGTTCGACGGCGTGGGAAATTGCTAGCACCGACGATTATCTCCAGGATCGTATGATTATCTCTCTTGCAGGTATTATCTCCCTTTTCATAGTTTTCTTCGATTCCTTTTCATCTTCAAAGTCCGTCACGAGAATTTCATCTTCACTCCCTTTATGGTGGGTTCACGGGAATGGTGAAAAATTTGGTGAGTTTCTATTATTGTTTACATAGTTCTCAAATAACATATGCGATTGCTTTCTATTTCCACTTTCTGATAAAATTTGGAATTGCTGCTGTACAGTGGGGGTCTGAAGAATTTCTTCATGACATCAAGCAGATGAAAATGGATTGGGTTCCGTACATTCCATTAGGAAAACGACAGTAATTATCTTCTATAAACTTCAATTGGTGATCATAATTTTATAGTTGATTGCATTGATATAAATCTAATATTTATAAGGGCTCCTCAGCTGAACGGATTAAATCCCAAAGCTTTAAACTTAGCTGTGATAAAAGAAAGGTATCTAACGTTACTAAAGCTTCATTTTTTATGCTTGTTTGCATATCCTCCTGGTGCAATAAAATTCCTTTAAAATTCTTTATTTATCATGGTTATGGTTATGCACCGTATAGCCCTTATTCACCTGCTGCTTCACCTTTGCCAACAGTTGGTCATGATGGCCAATTTTATGATGCTCAACAATATTTCCAGCCAATTATCCAACCAGCGGACCCTACTCAGCTGCTGCAATCCCTCTCAATGGTGAG
>JBCNJP010013576.1:0-12169 GCA_039602395.1 Deinandra increscens subsp. villosa
GCAAAAATAATAAAAACAGGAGATTTGGAGGTCCTTGGTTTCGAACCCGCGACCTCAAATTCTCAACTCAGTGCAGCGACCACCCTGGTCAGCGCTTGGTTTGTGACTGGAACCCGCTGAAAATGCTTTTGTCTAGTAGCGCTGACCAGGAACTGAGTTTAAAAGAAATCAAGGAACAAAAATGATGGCGACGGGACTCAAACCCGCGCCCCTCGTTTACGAGTACAGTGACCGAACCAGCTTGCCAGATTGGCGTCTGATTTTAATACAGGAACTAAAATATATAACGTGTACCTGTCCGACTTCATCTTCTTCATTAAAGAATTCCGGTGATCGGAACCCTAGTTCCGGTCGCCGGAAAATTGCGAAACTCAAATAAAATGTATAAAAGTGTGCGACTAGTACTCAGGGATAATTACCTTGGGTCGGAGATGAGAGATTGACGAGTTTGGACACCGAAACGGATCTCGAACTTTGAATACGAACACCGAGCACCGTCGTAGTTTGAACTTCTGATGACACCAGGATGTTCGCAGGGCACTCGCGATCACGGTGGTGCTCACAAGGTGGCGTAACAGTGGCAGAAAGTGGTGGTTCAGTGGTGTTTTCTTTGCCGGAAAACTGGAAACGAGAGAGAGAACGAGAGTTGAGAGGGTATGTTGTGGTTGGCAAATGATTTCTGGGAGTTATACTAGACCTAATGATCAAGGGTTGATTGAAACTGATCAGAGTTTAATTCTCGAATTCAAGTTGGTCGAGGAAATGGGTCGACGGTTACGAAGGAGTCGGTCGAAACCGATCCTCCGATTGAATCTCCCGTAAATGTCATTTAAACTAAGTTTCAGTTAATGGCACATTCAGTCCCTCGAGAATTTACAATATAGAAGGCAGGTTTGAGATAATCACATAATAGCCCCTCATGGTTTAATTAAATAATTCATATTTGGTGAATGACAACATAAGTCCCTTGAAGTTCAAAAAGAGTTAACGACTCTAACGGAATTAACGAGAAATGTTTTCAACGACGAATATACGAGGAACGTCAATATATATATATATATATATATATATATATATATATATATATATATATATATATATAAATCGTATAACGTTTATAGGAAATATGAATCTCGTTTAAATTCACATAAAATTATAGATTTTAATTTATAACTTACACATATATTTAAAGCACATAAATTTGTGAATAATGAATTGCAATTAAATCCTTTAAAATCATAGTATAGAGATTTAAAACTCATAACTTATACATTTAGTCACATATAACTATATAAATAGCTTGTAATTAAAACCCTTTAATTACATAAAATCATAAATCTCATAAAATCATATTATATATATATAAGTATTTAAACCACGTAAAATCATAGAATTTCAATTGTTTAACTTTCGTGCATGCTCGTAGTGATTGGTCACACAAAACCCTAATTTGCTTAAAGTCAACACAGTTAAGCACATAAATTTTCACACAACATTTAATACGTTTTACGTTCAGTTAATGTCGGAGAATGACCTGAAGTCGGATTGTCACAGTAATCCTTGACCCTTTTCACCTTCTATCATTTTGGGGTTGCAACATGTATTTATTTCAATGAGTCATCTTTCAATATTCATAGGTAAATGCTATTGTAGACTATGTGTGGTTTTTGTGTGTTAGTTTACATTCTAGCAATATTTGTCAATGTGCTTCTATCAAGGGTTATCAATAGTTATCATTGGTTATCAATGGTTATTAGTGGTTGTCAATGGTTTCAATGGTTTTCAATGAATTTTAATGGTTTTCAATTACATAAACATTAGGCATGGGGAAACAAAGATAGATCTATCGGCTGACAACCCACTTGATTTGACCGGTTCTGCCATCGGGTGTTTGTGACCTATTTCACTTTTAGTCAAACCTTCAGGTTTGGGTAGCAATGTCAATTATGGTTGTTTATGCGTATCACTCATGTTAATTTATTCTAGCATTTTTTTTCTTTCATACTTAATCTATTATATGACATAATTCGTATGATTTTCAAATACTATGTATGTGTATCCAAACTTGTGATTGCTCACCAACTATTTGTAATAGACCCTATATTTTATACAAGTTGCAGGCTACGGTATTTAAGGATTTTAATTTTCTATCACATAGGACTTGGACCTAGTTTAATTTTAATTAAACCATATGTATTTGTTTGTAAATTTATTTCATGTTTGTACTCTACTCTATTATTAATGAAATACGATTTATCATAGTTTTGTCACTTTAAGTTAGTATGTCATACGCTTTTGGACAATCTAATCATGCCCTGACGTTTTCGTCGTCGGTTGGGGTGTGACAAGTCGTCTACATGATTGCTTCGAGTGTTATCTGTAGGGTTTTGAGATGTGGATGAGATCCTAGCTCTCATACCACTGTTGCCCAGGGCTTTCAACTTCAAGTTCTCCATTCAAACAAGTTTTGAATAAACAGAAAATATGCTTGTAAATTTAATCAACTTGTAATTGTTAGACATTTGTAGTTTTGTCGTTTTATATTTGTCTAGGTAGTGATGTGTTATTTTTTGTATTTTGGTGTATCATTCTTGTATTTATGTTGTTTATATATTGGGCACTCCAATCACCTATTTGGTGTGGAGATTTAATTATTTCATGGTATCATTAGCCAATTGATTCCTTTCCCCTTCTGCTGCTTCCTTTTCCATCGTCCTCCTCCCTTCCCCTTCCACCGTTTCCTTTCTCCTCCCTCATGGCGTCGTCCTCTTCTGATCCTCTCAACAACAACAATATTTTTCAGTAATCAAGCAAACCGAATAGTGTGTATGTCTATGTGGAAAAATCGAATGAAACAACAAAGAACAAGATGATAATATAGACTTGTCATTTTTATATTCATAAATAGAAGAATACAAGGTCATGAATGCATGTTTTTGACATGACAGTCAACCATATTTATGCATTCAAAACATTGTGATGGTTGGAGAAGCAAACGGTGCTTCGTCGGATGGTTTTGCAACCGCCTAATGCCATTAAATAACCTTCGCATCCATCCACACTA
Source organism: Deinandra increscens subsp. villosa (assembly GCA_039602395.1). Classification (NCBI taxonomy): domain Eukaryota; kingdom Viridiplantae; phylum Streptophyta; class Magnoliopsida; order Asterales; family Asteraceae; genus Deinandra; species Deinandra increscens. The sequence goes on from JBCNJP010013576.1 coordinate 3,065, forward strand.
TAACAAACGAATCAGACTAATGTTGTTGGACTAGACTAACACTATTACAAACCAGAATATATTGTAGCCTTTGGTCCACATTGTTAATTCTGAAACATACAACCCATTAACAAATAAAGAAACCATGAAAATTAGGAGATTAGAGATTTAAGCCCGATAAACACAACAAAATTTTTTGTATCGGACATCCCGGGTGGGTTACTAATAAACAATTATTGGACACCTTCAAACAATTTGGGAACTTGATTGACGTGGTCATCTCAAATGGAACAACGAAGTCTGGTATGGGATTTAGCTTAATAAGATTTATGGAAATGTGGAACCTAAAGGCCACGCTTAGGGAGATAGGATTGGTGAAGTTGGATGGAACAATAGTGTGGTAGATCACCCTAAATTTGATGGAGAGGGGAATAGAACAATCAATGCGCAGAAAGAGAAGGCTAGACGGTGTGGGGTTGGTGGTGCCCGCTCACTCTATCAAGGACAACCATCTTGATGTTAGTTTGCGTATGAAAATGAACAGGGCGCACAGAGAGGGTTATTCAAAGAGATCATTGATGGATGAGAAGGCTTATAAATCACATAAGGAGCTAACATTTGCAAGGTGACGTCAATGGAGATCAAAAGTTTAATAAGACACGGTGAAGTTGAATAATGTAGAAGGTTGGATGAGACAAACGGGGTAGATGTGGGAGATGTCAAATATCTTTGTGGTCTAAAAGTCGTTAATTACGTTTAAAAAGGGAGGATGTAGCTTCTTTGTAGAAGTCAGAGAATAAACATGTTGTCACACCCCAACCACCGGCTTCTCCCGGGGTCGTGACTTTATGGACCACCAACATAAGTTACATTAAACAACACTATATGAATTTGAAAGAATACATTTAAATAAAAGTTACAACCATAAAAGTTACATTTAAATTCTTCAAGTGTGCAGAAGCTAGGTGGAATAAAAATATTTTTACAATATGACATTCAAAAACATAAATGTCCAAATGAAAATGATGTATCCTATGACTCCTTGAATGCATGCCATGAATGTCCTAGCCAAGCAGTTAACTACCTGAGAAAAACATGTTTAAATAAGTCAACAATAATGTTGGTGAGTTCATGAAAATGATTTAAAATAGACCACAATAACTACTTTACATAATATGTGTTGATCATCCATGATAACCATTACCATAAGTCGTTGGACTCGACGCTCGACAGAATGAGTGCCCTCATGAAACATGTCATCACCGACACGGGCATGTAAATTAGGCCAATAATATACTCGTTTTGGCCTAAAACCAAAGTTAGCGTGACCAACTCAAGTAGGGTTTGTTAGACCCGATAGTACTAGCTAGCCATCATGACCTCAATATTTCTTAATGGTCCAGTTGTGAGGGGACTTAACGTGATATGAAATTATCTTATATAATCGGTGTGTATCATTAAAGTAACTTGTATCCATATGAAAATGTATAGCATGCATGTAGCCCCCCCACCCCCCCCCCCCACCCCCCAAGGAAACATGTGAAAAAGAGGTTGTAGAACGCACCTAAATGTGTGAGTAATGAACTGTGTGGCAATGTAGTGGATGCTGATGTGTGTAAATCCTTGTAGTGAATGACAATTCACACAAAAGAAGTTTTAAATTTATTAAAACAAGAAGATTACTAGAAACCAACTGCATACACATATAGGCAAGTGTACCTATCGCACCTATAGTATACCATCGGTAAGAACCAAGTATCGTTCCATGGACACGTATCTCTTACTCTATCCTTTGTTAATCTCTATCTGAGAGATAAATATGAACAGAATAACTAATCTAACTAGTCTAACTGTTACTTAAACTAATTAAATAACTAACTAACTAATATGTACTAAGCTAATGGATCAAATGAAGGAACAATCAAACCTAAATGACTAAGAAATCACTACTTATACTACGAGAAGCTTGTGTAAGAAAAACTATCATCCAAGGTATTAAATCCTCTTGTCTTCTGAAAAATTCACCCAAATGACTACCTATGATGCTTTCCTAAAGATGACAAAGACTCTCGATAGAGAAGCACTCAATCTCAATTAACAACACAACTGTATTAAAACTCTAGATAGGGTAACTTCTCGCTAAAGAATGCCCTCATAATTAGAGGACTTAAGAATGCTATAGGCACACACCCCCAAGACTATAATGCAAAGCTCATCAACTACACATCAACCTTCTGACTAGAAACCGCTCATCTAACAACCTAACATATCTAAGGCTACCTAGTACATGGCAAGTATGAAAAGATGAGAAAAGCTCCCATGGACTCTAAATTACTAGTTCTAAAAACATACTAGATAGACACACATAATCCTTCAATGATCTAGACTCCTCTCGAAGCCTTACCATAGGTCAAATATCAACCAGAACCCTATGACCGAAAGATAGATATACCAAGAAACCAGGGTAATTACTTCCCATAACTTAGTAAAACCACATCAAAGATATCAAAAGTTTTATCTTCAAGCATTCATGTTGGGTTCCGATAGTGGGATAAGGGTTACCCGGTGACGTATTTTAAATTAAAAACATAGTGACCGCATGATTGATTAATTATCGAGTTAGAGTTTAACAGAATTAATAAATCGATTAATTCTATTGCAGCAGAAACATAATTAAAACTCTAGTAATCAATCTAACGCGTAGAGCATGACAAAACCAGACAACATGAGCAAGTCAACCATAACACACAAACACATATATTATGATAAACACATAATCATAATTACAACAGTAAATAAAATCTAAACTAACCGGATTTTAGATATGCCTGAGCGGTGATTGAACAAACGTTCAAGACACCGAGGGTGCAGTTAGACTGAATCTAGGTGCCCAGATACTAAGAGAGAAGTCTCGGGTTGCTGGTCATGTATCACAGAATAGAAAAGCAGAAGGCTCGAGGCATTTTCGGCCGGAAAGGGGTATCCCACCGAAAACCCTTCAACCGACCGAGAACCCTTCAAGGGTCGTAAACCCTTTAACCAGGGTGAAGGGTGGCATTTGGTGGTTGTGTTTCTTGGCTCAAAGATGACGGTCCAAAGGCGGTGCATCGTCGAACCCAGCACCGGATGCGGATGTCAGCAGTGGTAGCATGATGGTGGCACAACAGAGTAGCGGTTGTCGTCGGAGTTTGGTGATGCCGATGATGAGGACGGAAATAGGTCGGCGGAGAGGCACCTGATGGGGTGGTGGGGCCGGTTACTCACGATGGTGACTTGGGGCTTCCTCGCGGTGGTTGACAGTGATGATCAGGTAATGGCCGGCGGTGGGGTTCGACCAAGAGTAGGAGGACATTGAGAGGGAGATGGAGAGAAAACTTGGAGTGTTTCTCAAATTGTGTGTATAAGGGTTTTAAGATGCTAATCAAATATATTTATATCTGATTAAGATAACCCTAAACAATCCGAGTCCCTCTAAAACTCTTTTAGTCTGTTTAAGCCCCTGAGCTTCGTGACGCGTACCGTTAGTAACACAACTTTACTAACTGGTCATAAATGTCCGAGAAATAATAACCCAGATAAAAATATCTGATTTATTATTCGCATCGTCGAGAACCTCGTTAATCTAATTAACGAATTATTCGGCTAAATATCAAACGATATTTAGCCGATTATTAATTGTTTATTAATCTGAATAAACAATAATAATTCTATTGTTTCCGTGATTATCTGGATAACGTCTTAAGCGCATTAAATCTCGTTTCCCTCGGTGTAACTCTTACGGGTCACAACCGGGTCGGGTTCTAGGTATTTTCGGGTCTGGACATAACTATATCCAACAGTCTCCCACTTGGACAGATCGCGACAAGATCAATAGATATAGACAGAGGTGCTCTAGCTACACATGGCTATCCCAACCAGTTATGAAACCTCATGTCCCCAAAAATCCCCACATAGAATACCACCGCAGGGAGCGTGACATATCAGGATCGCAGTCCATTAGTTACACCAAATGACCAATATTGAATAAAAATGTTTCATATTTCATTAAAATATAAATTCAGAGTTTTAAAAATGTGGAAGCGTAAATACAATAGAAGTATTAAGTAAAAACATCGTCTCCCAAGGTGACACGACTTGTCCAAAGACACAAGAAGTATTTCAAAGACTCATGCATGCGTACTCGTGATATTCGAACATCTGCAACCTGAGAAATCACATGCTAAAAACCGTCAACACAAAGGTTGGTGAGTTTACAGGTTCATCAGTTCAAAAACAATTCCAGTTTAATGTAAATCGACTGGTTCAACAACAGTTCAAGTTCATGTTCAGGTTTAAGTTCAAATCCAGATAATATATCAATAGCTAGCTAGGCTATTTTCAAGAAATCGGTGCACGTTTGACTAGATAAACTATCTATCTAGTTACTGAAACTCGACAAGATCAATTGTACCTCGTTTAAACTAAGAAGTATATAACACCCATTCGATTCCCAATCGTGTCAGCACGACTGACCCGGGTGGGGGTTTTAGGCCCAATAGATCTACTAAATAAGTTCCCGCTGATGCCACATTGACAGTAACTCTAAAAGTGAGGACTTTATGATAAGTGTGACACTATCATTCAAGTGATATAATTATCTAACAGTTCAAGTGTTTTCATGTTAATCTCCCCCAACAGGATTATAATAGATAAATGGGGTCGTGATACTCACCTTAGGTTGCACAACAAAAATTACTGTTAAACAATACTACAAATAGCAAGAATGGGTCTTGCGAAAGCAATCAATGACCTAACGAGCATACAAGTATAAGTGTGTGTTCAATGGAAAAACAACTAAATCTAGACAAACGGGAAAATTGTTAATAATGTCAAACTATGAGTCTAGACAAATGGGAAAATTGATAATAATGTCAAACTATGACATGACGATGATTATCAAGTTTCGAAATAAGTAGAGGATGACTCAAGACCTAAACATGACGATTACAAAAATCGACAAAAGTGTATTATTCATCAATAATATATATATGCTCATGAAATTGAAATAATAAAATATTTTTATCCATTTATAAATATAGAGGTCAATATATATTTATGCCGATAACATATTTTCTAAAAAAACTGATATATTTATAATCATTTATACAAATATATATATCTAAAATTTAGAATATTCATAACGTAGAATACATGTGTTTATATTTGTTCAATTGCACTTTTCCATGCGAGTGTAAGAATTTAGAAAATGTTTAATTTTGTCAATCATATATATATATATATATATATATATATATATATATAGGGTAAGGATCCTGCGAAAACTCTTTTTTATGCGAAAACCTAAAAACTAACACTAAAACCTTCATAACTTTTACATACGTTAATATTTTTCTATGAAACTTGCACCAAAAATCTTAAAATTCTATTGTCTTTGATTCTGGAAAAGAAATTGATATTTCGGGAAAAAAAATTAGTGCACATGTGTATTATTAGTGCACATGTGCACCATTTTCATTAGTACTACACAAATAAGAATTGTCATGCGAAAACATATTGTTTAGGTTAAAAACATCTAAAAAAACTAAAATATTGATAGAACTAATGATAATTCTACATATGCACTATAACTATTAGTTATAGTGCACATGTGTAGCATAAAACTTAAAAAAAATTAAAACGTTAAATATATTTTCAGAGTTAAAGATAACACAATTATAAGATTTATGGTGCAATTTCTCTTTTAAAATATTAATGTATACGACACGTATAAAGTGCTTTATTATTAGTGCACATGTGCACTAATAAAAAACCACGAAAAACTAACAAAATTATAACGTATTTGATGAGATTTTTCTAAAAAAACATTAACGCATACTATATGTATGAGTTTTATTGTTAGTGCACATGTGCACTGATAAAAAAACGACGAGACGTTAAAGTTTTCTTTAAATTTTTTTCCAGAATTAAAGAACTCATAATTCTAAGGTTTTTGGTGCAATTTGTTTTAAAAAATATGATCGTATGAAAAAGTTATGAAGGTTTTAGTATTAGTTTTTAGGTTTTCGCAAAAAGATGTGGTTTTTACATGATCCTTACCCTATATATATATATATATATATATATATATATATATATATATATATAGTTAGGTTCAAATGAGAACTAATTGGTTTTGGGAACCTTTAAGAACCATTCTGGGTCACTAATTTTCAGGGGGGGGGGTGTTGGTCCGGGATCAATAACCGTTCACGATATCTTAATCTCGAACAAGTGCGGAATCCTTGTATGAGATCGATTCAAGAGAAAGTAGATGAAAATAGACTTGATATGAGTGATAATCAACACTAAAAGATCAAATCTTGATTGAAGAACAAAAATACTTTCTTTGATTGAAGATCACGATCATAAATACAAGAGTGGAGCACAAATCGTAAACCAACAACCCCCTAATGATCATAAACTAATGGGTTTATTCAGTACCCTTTACATAGACCCTAATCCAATCATGAACCCATAATTAAACCGGCCCACCAAGCCCATAATCGTAATCATCTAAGCCCAATCCAAGTTAAGCCCATTCTAATGTTCATGCCTCATAAAGTATAGCCCAACAATCTTCCCCTAGGCATGAACCATTAGACCGTCTATGGTAGCAGCAAATCAAATCTGAAAGTATTCGGCATCTTGCTGGACCACCATCCATGCTCCATAATCCGGTTTGCTGTACCATGAAAGATCCCCACCCGTATAGCATTTTCTAGATCATTCTCATCACCGAGAATAGGTTGGCAGACGAGGAGCTTGATATCTCTTTCACCAAACCTCGGCAGATCAACCGGATCATAGAAGCGGAAAGCTCTCATCTTCTTGCAGACCACCACCACCTCGTGTGTCATTGGATCATAAAACCAGTTGTCGAAGTCTTTCACCAATGTGCCATCTTCAATCTCTTCCAACATGTTTATCTCTCTAGTTCTCTTGGTGGGTGGCCGCCTTACTTCTCCGACGGGCTCTCCCGTTACAGGGTCAGTTCCACTTTCCATCCATCGAACATGTTTAAGATCAAAGTTCACAAAATTCTCTGCCAAATGGCTCATCAGATTGTTACGAATTAGATCTCCATTTTCATTTCTCCATCTGTTTATGAACGGAGCCCTTAGCAGATTTCTGATCTCAGGTTTTGTCCAGGAGTGAAATGGCCCTCTTGTTCTGTAGTATTCCACTGGACTATACCCGTCTCTGATCACGGTGAACAGCTTCTTCTCTCCGTTGTAGTGCCAGCACAATATTGTTTCACGGCTCCCCCTTTTGTCAATATCGCTTTTACCCACATCAATTGTGTACAGTGTGGGGGGAGGACCTTGGAAGAAGTCCTTGAACCAGTTTTCATGACTTTCCGGTGCCTTGGAGATGATTCTTCCTCCTCGAACATAGTCAGCCATTACAATTGTGTCATCACCTTCATCCTCATGCACTTCTTCAGCAGCTTGAGCATTTTGAGAAGAACTCTGTTCGGGGGCACCCTGAGCACTTAGGCTACCAGTCTTTTCCATGAGTTCTAGTTTTTTCCTTAACTCATAGAAGCTTGCATACAAGAACCCAATGCTAGCCTCATTCCTGCTCTCCTTCTCCTTTAACATCTTGTTTTCCTCCTTCAGCTCTTTTGTCTCATTCTCTCTTCTTCTGTTCTGAGACAATAGAAAGTTGATCTGTGGATCGGCACTAATCCGTAGATCTATCGGAAGATCACCAGCTTGAGCACTCTCTTCGAAAAATGTTGGATACGGACGAAAGCTTGGTATGATGGGAGGCTGGCTTGATTCAGAAGATACGTTCACTCTCACAGGACTTGGCTCACCAACATACTATCCACATCGAAGAATTGCCTTTCCTCATGAACTGGGCTATGTTCAATTAGAGTAGGACTTTCAGTCTGCATTGGTGTTGGTTCTTGGACATTAGCTTGATCTTCAGCTTGAGTTGAGCTTTGAACATTTGCAGGTTCTGATGCGTCATCATTCTGCTCACTGGCATTTGAACGGTCAAACACCATCAGGCTTGAGCTTGTTTTCAGAAACTTGAACCTTAGAGTTCTAGGATCAGTCTTCTTCCTCGGCGAAGGTTCACGCACCAGAATGGGTTCTTCAATCACATCATGTTCAGTAACATTCAGGTTCAACTCTGGAGGGGTTGCATCACTACTTGAAGATGTGATCAAGTCATCCCTTGCTCTCTTGTGACTAATGGGCCCCAAATCCCCATAGATATCGTCATTCAAATTCTCATATTCTGGGAAAATGTCGTCCATCACGTTCTCTTCATCAGAAGGTACAACCTCAGCTTCTTCTTGAAATTCACAGCCACAGTTGTTGTCATATCATGGTCTTCAGCAACAGTCACATTGATAGTTGGCACATCAGGTTCGGGGTCAGATTCTTCTTGCTCTTGTTCCCTTGCAACTTCAGGGAAAGCACCTCTTTTAGACCATTCCAATCTCCCTTGATAGGTACTCTTTCCCTTTCGATCTTGTGTTTGCAAGCCGAACACACTATTATCCATGAACTTGATATCCAGCTTCTCTATCCTTTCTTCTATCATAGGATATTTCTTCATAACCACCATCTGCACAAATATTGGCGTCATCAGGAATTGTTCTCTGGCGCTCAAGTCAGCATTGCCAATCCAATCCATCAGCATCATTTTTAAAAAATTGAAGTCCCAGTCTAAGGCCAATGCAACAAACGCTGTGACATGCATTTTGTTTAGCTGATCATAACTTGTTCTCTTCCCCAAGAAGGATTTCTGCATGTAGTGAGCCAAACACCTCCAGTAGTGCGGCAATAACTTCTTGAAAATGGGAGGGAACTTTCCTTCATACCCTAAGGATTGAGCACCTTCTAACACAGCAGCCTTTGAATACTCTATTGGATCTTGAAAAATGCGTGAGCATTGGATCGTCTACTCGATCTAGCTAATCGGACATCGAAATGTAATTAACCGATTGTTTTATTGATCAAACGAGAACAATTACAATCAGTGGAAACACAGAGAAATGACACAGAGATTACACACTCAGAAACACACACTTAACAGATCTCGCACGCTCAGAACTCCTAAACACAAAGA
>JBCNJP010013577.1:0-12168 GCA_039602395.1 Deinandra increscens subsp. villosa
TTGATTTCTTGGAATTCAACATTTCCATTTCTCGAGCATGAAGTTTTCCAGTAAGCTCGTGAAATGTCATTGTAGAATACTCCTTGTCATGAGTGAGTAACAAAACATAGTTTTCCCACTTTTCAGGTAATGCTTCCATGATCTTTTCCTTTAAATCTGCATCAGATTTTTCAATTCCAACAACCTTCAATTCACTAATCAAATGTGAAAATCTTGAAACAAGAGCAGTAATGTTTTCATTGTCATAATTTTGAAAGTTATCAAATTCTTTGTTCAAGACTTTCTTTCGACTCTTCTTATAATCAGCATTTCCTTCACATCTTGCGGATAAGGCATCCCACAATTGCTTAGATTTCTTGCAAGTACTAAATTGATGAAGCAATTCAGTAGGTAAAGCCATAGTAAGATAACCATAAACTTTCTTTTCAAGCTCATAACTTTTTCTTTCATCACCATCGAAGTCTTGAATTTCTTTAAGATCTCCATCTTCCATTGGTCGTTCATACAACTTTCGAATTGGAATCCATAAATCAATGTCATTTGTGCTAATATAAGCAGAAAATCGTTTCTTCCAATTTTGATAATCTTCAAGTTTTAACAATTTGGGAACTTTCTGACTTGTTCCAATTTCATTGTCAAAATTTAGCATGGTTTGCATGGCACTTTGCATTGCAGCAAACGCGTGAAAATCCGACATCGTTGAAAATTTGAATCTGCTGGCCGAACCTGCTCCGATCCTATCACCAACCTCCGAACTCTGTCCGAACCAAAATCAAAAGTCCGAACTATGTCCGAACCTGCTCTGAATCAGAATCAACAAGCCGAACTCCTAAACAACTTCGATTTATCTCCGAACCACCTCTGAACTCCGAACTTTGACCGAACTCTCACCGAATACACACCGAACGCTGACCGAACTTAAAGTTCGGAGCAGTTACTCCGAGCCTGAATAGAAAACTCCGAACTTCGAACACATTTTCTGAAAACGCGCGAAAATGGACTGATTTTGACGAAACTTGTTACTGTGAGTTTGAAAAACAGATAGAAAATGATTTGCAAGCAAGCTTAACACCAAACACTCGATAGAAATGATGAAAATCACAAAAACAAACTCGAGAAACTTCAAAAACGCTTCAAAAATCCAGAAATAGCAACCACAGATTAGTAGAGTGAACCAGAAAGCTCTGATACCACTTGAAAATGCGTGAGCAATGGATTGTCTACTCGATCTAGCTAATCGGACATCGAAATGTAATTAACCGATTGATTTATTGATCAAAATGAACAATTACAACCAGTGAAACACTCAGAAACACAACATAGAGAAACACCTTGAAGACACACACTTAGGAAATCTCACACGCTCAGAACCTCTTATTACAAAGACCAAACGTATATTTATACCCAGTTGGCCGAGTTTCGGTCGAACCTCAGGTTCGGCCAGTCCGAACTTCAGGTTCGGACCTAGATCGGCCAGACCTAGAATGACTTGATCTTATACATTGCTTGATACTTCACACGACGCACATATCAGGTATCAACAGAGTAAAAACATTTATAAGGAGTTAGGGTCCGTTTCATCCCTCGCACCGCTCTCGCGTGTACGCGGTCAGTCGTAACAAAAACGAAGTAGCAAAATATTACCAACCCAAAATCTCAAACCTATATCTCTAAACCGATCTCGCTTGAATAACGTGTTTTTCACATAGAAATAAAAACATGAATGTATCACTTTGCATGGAGTTAAGTTTCATCTTTATATATTCATAAATTTTAACTAATGTATAGATTTATTTTCATGATTGTTCCACAAAGATAATTGATGTTACATTCATAGTATATTCTATAAAATATTTCAAAATAATATATATATATATATATATATATATATGTATATAGGTAAGGTTCCTGTGAAAACAATTTTTATTGCGAAAACACGAAAACAAATATTAAAAGCTCTATAACTTTTTCATACGTTAAGTCGTTAATATTTAAAAAAATGCACCAAAATCCTTAAAATTATGTTATCTTTAGTACTGAATAAAATTAAGAAAAAAAATAAAGATTTTTTATATTATTGCACATGCGCAATAAATTTTTTTATTATTATTGCACATATGCAATAATATTAAAACCTTTATAATTTTTTCGTATGTTAAAATTTTTTATAAAAAAAATGCACCATAAATCTTATAATTCTGGAGAAAATAAAAAAAATTCAATGTTTTTTTTTAATTTTTTATTATTGCACATGTGCAATTAAAATTTATTATTGCACATGTCCAATAATATTAAAACCTCTATAACTTTTTCAAACGTTAATATTTTTGATAAAAAAATTACACCATAAATCTTATAATTCTGTTTTATTTGATTCTGAAAAAAATTAAAAAAAATTAATTTTTTTTAATATTGCACATATGTAATATAATTAATACGTATTATTGCACATGTGCAATAATAATAATAATAAAAATCACGAAATTTTAAATGTTTAACTTTTTTTCAGAATTAAATGTGACATAATTTTAAGACTTTTATTACAAATTTTTTTAAAAAATATTAGCGTATGAGGAAGTTATAGAGGTTTTAATACTTGTTTTCGTGTTTTCGCAATAACATCTTGTTTTTATTTAGTCCTTCCCATATATATATAACATATATATATATATATACATATATATATATATATATATATATATATATATATATAGGGAGAGGATCATTTGAGAACCAATTGGGTTTGAGAACTAAAAAGAACTAATTTGAGCCACATGTTTATTACATGTATCCCCCCTCCCATGAATTATAGTGGTCCCCTCCCTGAAATTTGTGGTTGAGATTTAGTTCTCAAAAGTTCTCAAAATTAAAAGTTCTCATTTGAACCTAACCCTATATATATATATATATATATTAAACATTTAAAAGTTATTGTACAAAGAGCAATTTCCGTGCGAAGCGTACGAAGGGGGGTAAATTTGTCCGCGCACGTTTGATGATAATCACGCAAATTATATTGATAATCACGTAAGCTATATACGATAATCACGCAAGCTATATTCAATAAATACGCAAGCTATATTTCATAATTACACAAGTTATATTTCATAATCACGCAAGTTATATTTCATAATCATGCAAGTTATACGAGAGCATATAAATGAACTTGAAAAAAAAACTTTTTTTTCTTTAAAAAAAGTATAGCAATACTATACTCGAATTAAAGAGAATAAAATGCTCGACTTTATGGTGAATTTTTCTTAAAAAAGTAATGTTGTATAAAAAAGTTATGGACGTTTAAAAAAACTGGGGGAACTAGAAAAAAGTCAACAATTGTAGACTCTACCAATTCTACCCCTTCAGATTCTTCTCACGCTTATTTCATTCTTCTTCTTTTCTGGATTAGATATATTAGATCTGGACCATTCATCTTCCAAAATCAATGGCTCAAATTACTTCCTACATTTCGCACGCAAATGTTCCTTTGTATTTGAACTTTCACACACACACACACACACACACACACACACACACACACACACACACACACACACACATATATATATATATATATATATATATAGGGTTAGGTTCAAATGAGAAGTAATTGGTTTTGAGAACTTTTGAGAACCATTATGAGCCACTAATTTTCAGGGAGGGGGGGGGGGATCACTCAAATTCATGGTGGATTTCCTTATATATAACTAGTGGCTCAGAATGGTTCTCAAAAGTTTCTCAAAATCATTTGTATCTCAAATGATCCTCCCCATATATATATATATATATATATGTGTGTGTGTGTATCATACTATTATATAATAGAAAACAAGTCTTTTGGACCCGTGCGCTGCACGGCTGTATTTTTAAAATAAACAAATAATAAAATACGTCAAGCATCAATCTGCATCGCAATACCATATCACCAAGTCAATCTATATCAATTGAGGGTGTTCTTAACTGTTAACATGGGTCAAAGTAGGAAGAAGTCATAAGTATTTCAAAATCAATATGCACCACAACAACCATGTTAACGATTATACCTCTTGCTAGTTTGACTCATGTTAACAATTAAGAAATGCAACAGCTTATAACAAAACAACAAAACCAACCATTCTTTAACGCATCATACTGGCGTTTCTTGTGTTTCTATATGTGAGCAAGGAAATGGCGAAAGAAATATCTAAGTAGCATTGATTAGATAGTATCTGAAGTGTACTGCTGCAACACAAATGGAGCTAATGCTTGAACTTAATTTTGTAAAGTCAATGTCTTTGTGTTTCTTATAATTGCAATGTCATATCAGTCAATCTCATTAAAAGTGTGTATAAGACATAAAAAAGTATGAAAAACAAAGCAAACTGAGCATTTTTCCTTTTATGAACAATTGTTATCTATTTAAGAATTCTAATAATACATTCATTTTACATATATATGAAACACATGATAAAACCACTAACCTGGGAAAATATTTTTTTAAATAATGCTTCAATGCATTATTTGTTACCCAACGGCCAAGTAATTTTGACATCGGAGCTGCAACACAAAAATAGGAATCTAATTAGAACCTTTAGAATTTGGACAGTCAAATGATTTATAGTTTGCTCAATTCATATTTGTCAAATCAGTTAAAGGGGTCAAAGAAATAGCAAGAAATATGAATCTGATTAGAATCTTCACTTGTTTATTGATACACAACTCACGACATTCAAACACTTAAATATGCATAATAAAACCCAACCAATCATTTCTTGTTTGTCAATTCAAAAAACAACAATCGACCCACATTAGCAAACACTTGCAACTCACTAACCTTTTGAAATCGAATGAAAACCACAGCGCCGTATCCTCAATCTTGAACAAAGAACCATCAATTTTAGGGTTAGAACACAGCGCCGAAGTCTATCCATAATGCATTCCGACCTCCTAATCATTTTACAACAAAAACTTATAATCCCTCTGTAGTAATAAGTTTTCTGTAATCACAGAACTATTTAAAAAAAATAAAGATGGTCAAGAAAGTGTTAGCAAATGAATACAACTTGACCAGTTAGTTTAACCCACAAAAAATGTATTATTATTCTATTAATATAGTAATACAGTCATAAGATAAAAAGGGACTACTAATTCATATCCATTTGATATATAAAAAGAATGAAGTGTTTTAAAATTCTTATCCTACATGTATAATAAAATACGCGGGCCAAGCTTGAAAAATGATGCAATTACCAAAGTCTTGTAGTAAGAAAATGACGTTTAGTAATCACATAATTAAAAGAACTACAGATTATCAAAACAACTACTATGAGATACGGAAAAAAATAAATGCTAACAACTTCGGAAATATTAATAGGAGAACTATTGTTGGTTGAAATTACATGGGAACGTTAGTAGGAAGAAACACAACACTTAAAAAGGTTAAATCCATATTTGATACTAAAATCAACAATCCAATCAAATTGAATAAACGAAACGAAATTATACCTTGAAGGCAATCAAAATTCTCACCTTCTAGACAACAGTGGGGTTAAGCATCTTCTTCAAATTCATCTTATGCATAACCTGTTACAATCAAATATATAAGAAAAAAAAAGATGTTTAATCATTTCTCAATTCTCATTGATATCAATAACAAAATCTTTCACGAAAATCTATTAACAGTGACTATGAGCCACATAACAATCTGTCAATCTGTGCATGACTATTTGGTAGGTGAAACAGGTTTCCTAACAGCTCTTTGAATGCATTTTATTTATTGAACATATGGTTTAAGTTCTCAATTATGTCTTTTGACTGATATAAACAATATCCAACCAAAATAGTTAACTACTTGAATTTTATTTATTGAGTTACCAACTCTTTTGGAAGAAGATACAGTGACCTCTATAAAGAATGACCAAAACAAAACATGAAAGGGAATTAGGACTCAACATCATTGACACAAATAATAATACCTATATATAAGACCCTCCTTGTAATGCCTGAGTGCCTGACTAAAGCTTCTGTTAAAACATTTAACATTTTCTCATCCATTGCAATACACTGCCATAAAACAGTGCATATAGTTTAGAAGTCTTGACAAAGCCAGTTTCAAACCAAATGAAAAAAGAAAACATGACTTAATAGTAAAACTTTATTGGGTTTTACCTCACGTGAACAAATCTAAAGACGACCCAGTCGCCGAAGTTGTTTTAGTATTGTGTCCCCATACTCATTTTTCCACATCCCATTTCCATACCTTTCATTTTTCTTTCTCTCGTGATTTTCTTCTCCACCACAACCTATCAAAAGAGCCAATATGAGATGAATATAGGAAAATCAATCACATATAAATATCAAGAGTAGAGGTGACCATTTTGACTCACATATAAATGGGTCGATGTGGGTTATCTAAATGGGATGAAACAAATAAAATCAAAAAATTTGCTTAAGGGAAGCAGGGTCAAAGATCAAGAGTTGTCAAAAGTGCTTGTTTGTGATCATAATTGGGATACTGATTATTTATAAATAATAAAAACATTTTGGAAAAAAAAGTGTTTCTGGCTAAACTAACCCATTAATATTTACTCAACCACCAATATGCAACATCTACCACTATCTTTTAGAAGTCGATTCAACCTGAGTTGCTATCCCTGCATGGTACATCCCAGGCACCCATAGTGTGTTGTATCCTGACTTTCTCCTGCAATGAATAATTGTTTTCTAAACTGTCTGAAAATCAACACCAACATGTAAAGCATATAACCAGATCAATAATTAAACAAAGATTCTCCACTAACATGTTATTAATTTCTAACAAAACCTGGTATTAATTTGTAAGAAAGAACCTGCTATTAATTCAAAACCCATATAACCAAATCAATATGGTTTTGCATAATCTGTATAAAAATTACATAATCTGTATAATCATTAGGAGGTTCTTTGGTTATATGTTTTGCTATTAGTTCAAACATTAGGAGGTGGAAGAACCTGATATTAATTTCAAAGAACTTTTGAATTTTGATTTACAAACAAAACAAAACCCATATAACCAAACAGTTGATTATTTTTATACAGATTATTTGTTAGAAATTTACAGGGGTAATCAGTTTGTCACTGATTTAGAACTAAAAAAAAGCTTCTCCACTAACATGATTTTCACAAAGAATATCTGATTTGTCTTGTCGTTGGTTTGGAGGCCCAACGGATGTCTACGGTGGTTCATCAATAAAATAGATGTATACCATGTATACCACAGAACTAAACATCCTTTCTTCATATACATATTTCCGTTTCTACATCTATGACTTACATATGTAGGTTTTAAAAAACCTAAACGAAAGTGAGGGTTATAAATCTACCAATAGATGAAAACAGAAACCGAGTAGATGTGTATTAATCGATGATTCGGAGGATCGATTGAGAATAAAAAACGGATGGGATGAAGAATACGTACTTGATCGGCGACAGACGTCGAGCAACGATTGAAACATCCAGACGGCGTAAATCCCTGGAGAAAAAACTGGTTTGAAGGAGACGGAAGTGAGGCTCACGCAATAAAATTAGGGTTTTTGTTAAAATAGTCAATCGGGTATAAGGCGGGTCATAAGGATCCGTGTGATTGCGTGGATATTGATTTAGGCGGGAAATTGATTTCAGGGAGGGCTGTGGTGATGCCACATCAGCCTTAAAGAAATTCTTTTATTAAAATAGATGATATTTTTAACACATGACATTCTCACACTCAATCTCACAATTGTTTTCCCTCCTAGTTCATTCCCACTAATTTTTAGTTTTTGTATTTCCATGACTATAAAATAATATTTATTGTAGAGATAATCACCTCCCTAATTAATCAATTATTTGTTATTTTTATGGCAATAAATCAAAGATATTTATTACAGGGATAATCATCATCATAATTAATTATTTAAAAAAATATTTTTTCTATTAAAAGAAAAGTTTTGGATATATAGATATCCGACTTTTTATTTATTGTCTCCTAATATAAAAGAAAAGATTTTAACACATGACATACTCACACTCAATCTCACAATTGTTTTCCCTCCCAATTCATCCCCTATAATTTTTAGTTTTTGTATTTCCATGACTATAAAATAATATATATTGTAGGGATAATCACCTCCCTAATTAATGAATTATTTGTATATTTCCATGGAAATAAATAAAAGATATTTATTATAGGGATAATAATCATCATATTTAACTATTTAAAAAAATATTTTTTTCTAGTAAAAGAAAAGTTTTGGATATAAAGATATCCGACTTTTTATTTATTGCCTCCTAAATTATTTAATTAGTAAATTACAGTTTAGATAAAAATTAGTTATGCCTACATTTTTTTTTAAACCCGAGTCCATGTAACACACATGAGAAGACAGAATCGATCTTGCTAGTGCATAACGATCACAGATTTGGTAAACAACAAGGTAAATAACACTTTGTTTATTGCTCAAACCTTCAGAGAGAGAGAGTTACAGGTTATACCTTAGAAAACACACAGTTAATAGCTCAAAACCTCACAGCTGCTACTCTCTAAACGAGCTAAACATATATATAGGTGCTCTGGCCAGCGGACCAACTAACCAGCTTACCAGATGGTCCGGCGTACCATCTGGTCCGCACTTGATCCGCTGGGACCAGAAAACACAAACTAACAATTACAAAAACACTTCACCTAGACCTAACACTAGACACTGAAATATGCTTCAACAAACTCCCCCTTGTCTTGTGCTAGTCTTCTGAAGTTCTTGATTAAGTCTACTTCCAGTGTTGTCTTCTGTTGTTCCCCGCATGAATCCCAAAAGCAAAACATACTCTGATCACCCGTTGAAACTGCAAGGCTTGTTCAGCATGCTCAGCCTTATATAGAATATTACAGTGATAGAGTTTGTCTATGTCATCCTTGGATAAGTTGATTAACCACATCGGATCGTACAGTCTGACTACTTTGTTTTCTTCTTTAATCACCACCACTGCTTCACCAGAACTTTCATCATAATACCACCATCTCAATGTTTTGATGAAATCCTGTTCAAGCTTCTTCAAAGGAATTTTCTTCAACTGAACAGGCTTTTTGTACTTCACAATGATCATTGGCTTTCCAGTTTTTGGGTGAATGAAAGTTGGATGCTCAACAAACTTCGGCCTTTGAGGAGTTAGAAATTGAAACTTTCCTTGACATTCTTCAATCAGTTTGTCTCTGAAAACTCCAGCCAACTTATCATTTCCATAATTCAAAAATGGAGTTCTGGATAAGTCTCTTACATCACAGACCGGCAGTGTACTAAATCTTGTTGAATACTTCAGATAGATGATTCCAAACTCTTTCTTGATTGCAAAGCATTTGAGTTGTGAATCATACATCCAACTGATTATTCTGCCAGACGCTTCTCTACCTTTCCTTTCAAAGAATTTCTTTTGATCAACATCCTTTGTAGACGATTTCATCGGCATCTTCTTCGTCCTTTGCTCTTTTAACCACGCATCAAATAACATCCTTTTCTCTTGTTCTTCAGATAAATCTTTAGATTCGGTTGATGCTGGCTGTTCAGATTGTTTCTCAGAATCTTTCTTCTTTAATTCTTCTTCAATCTCTTCTTCATCATCTTTACCAAAGAAGTTGAAACCTTCCGACTGATCATCATCCATAAAATTTCCATAAACCTTCGGATCATTACTTCAGCAGTGATATCTTCCACTTGTACCTGCTCTTCTTCATAATCAACATGCTCATCTGAATCTTCTTCTTTATACGGATAATCAAATGGAACATTATCCACATCTTCCACATTTAGAGCAAAAATTGTAGCAAGTTGCTCTTTCGAATAAGGATTCACGAACTCCCCTTCTCCTAGCTCAACTCTTGTAATCGGGGTCACATCATAAACATGATCGTCAGACTCCCCCTGAGATGTAGTAGACGGACCAGCAGCAGCAGATGATCCAGCTGCCCCCGTACCCGAACCAGTTCCACCTAAACCTCCTTCAGGATCAGGATCATCATTCAGATATTTCAATACATCATCATCTTTACAACCTTCATCAGTATTCGGTCTTGTCTCCCCCTGAGCAGGTAAAGCTTTGAGCAAGAGATTTAACTGCTCACCCAGGGAAAGTGATAGTTGTTGTAACTTTGCAATTTCACGACCCTTTTCCTCATCTCTAGATTTTAAACTGGCAATTTCACGATCTTTAGATTGATCCCGAGAAACCAATTCTTTTACTAGATTCTTTAACCCTCTGATTTCATCTGCATGCTGACGATTCGTTGATTCTAATTCATCAAGTCTAGTTTGATGAATTGCCAGCTTCAGATCAGCAGAAGAAATGGTTGATTGAGTGGCAGCAGCAGTGGTAGAAGCAGTAGCAGAAGAAGTAGTAGACGACCTTCTGATGATTAACTTTTTAGCAGGTGGAACAGAAGAACTTTGAACATTCACACTCTTTTTTGTTGGTTGTACTGGAATCGAAGATTGAGGCTGAACCTTTTGCTTCTTACTAGGTGGACTTTGACCAGATTTTCTAGCATCAGCCAGAAACGAACCTTGCTTTACTGAAAAATTTGACCGAGCCATTCGTTTAAAACGCTTACCAGTACCCACCATCGGAGCTTTGCCTTTATCCACTGTCTTAGACTTTGCAACAGGTTCCTCCAACACAGGAGTATATAATGGATCATCATCTTTATCCTCAACCTGTTTGGTTCTAGTTTCATACATTGAAGTATCCTGATTCTGAGACTTTAAGTAGGCAATGTGAGCCTTAGAACCCCTCTTCACTGGAATTTCTCTGGTATTATGCAAAATTGTGACATAATCACCAGAGTCTGATTCGGTTTCAGATGAACTCTCACTAGCATCATCACCCTTAGACATATCAGTATCATTAATAGTTTCATTTGGAACATGACAGAAATTGTCGAATTCCTTCAACATCACTTTTTTCTTACTCTTCTTATACTGTGCATTTCCTTCACATCTGTGACATAAAGCATCCCATAAAGCCTTTGACGTTGAATGCATTTTGAATTGATGCAAAATATCTTTTGGTAAGGCCATTGATAAATTTGAATAAGCCTTCTTTTCCAATTTAAAAGCTTCTTTTTCAGCATCATTCATCTTATTGTACGGCTTTACTTGACCAGCCAACTCACCAGTTAGAAATTTTGGAACTCATAGCCATCCAACATTGGTGTCCATACCGTAACATCCGTTACACCAATGTATGATTCGTAGCGAGTTTTCCAATTATGAAAATCTTCAAATCTCATCAATTTCGGAATTTGTTGGTAGTTCCTATCTCGTTATCATAGTTCAGAATTGCTTGAACAGTGGAAGACATCGCTGCAAAAGCCTGGAACGGATCCATGATTGATTTTTTAAAAACTGTGCTGGCGGACCAAAATGACGATCTCCGGATCAAATTACAACCCGCAGACCAAAATACAATCAGCGGATCAGAATACAACCCGCGGACCAAAATGCAATCAGCGGATCAAAATCTTGTCACCGGACCAAATACGGATCAAATCGTCCGCTGGATCAGATTATGCGCGGACCAAGTGATACGCTGGAATAACTGCCACGGACCAGATGTGGTACGCTGAAACTGCCACGGATCAGAATGTGAAGAACAACTACGCGGACCAATTCCGGACCAGTTTCCAATTTGACAAAAACCTCGAAATTTCTGGAAAATTTTGGTTTTCCAGACTTACAATCACTCCAGAACTAAGCGAAAATGATCCAGAAACAATTTGAACGAAGAAAACATACTGAATTCACGTGAACATGAGTCGGATTAGATGAAATCTTACCAAAAACGTTGTTTCCCTCTCTAAACCCCAACTACCGAACTGTAGATTAATGCAAACGAGCAATCATATGCTCTGATACCATCTGGTCCGCACCTGATCCGCTGGGACCAGAAAACACAAACTAACAATTACAAAAACTCTTCACCTAGACCTAGCACTAGACAATGAAATATGCTTCAACAACACATGTCTTAAAAACTTGGTTATATAACATTATACATAATCAATTTATAAATGTTAGATGTTATTCTTTTTTACTTTATTAGTTTTTTCTTTTATACAAGTTTCATAATTTAATTACACTTTCTGTACTATATTACCGTTATTAATTGTTTTAAACCTGTGACGCCCAC
>JBCNJP010013578.1:0-12164 GCA_039602395.1 Deinandra increscens subsp. villosa
CAGAAATGAGATGTGTTTGCAACACATCATGGATCCTAATTAATGGTATTTTAGCTTTATTTTTACTGTTGTGCAGGTGTTTAGCATGCTATTAGTTTTGGTTCTTCATATTTGTAAGTTCCGTGTTTTGCTATTTCTTATATTGAAATTCCAAAGGAGAAAATATATTTTAATTATCCTTGATTGTTAATTCAACATATTACCTGTGAAGAAAGTGTCCACAGATGGAAAATTAGGGACTTTGCCATCATCGTGTGTTACAATCGAGTTCACTTCCAAAAAGAATTGTGTTGCAGATCGTTCCTACATTTTCTTATGTTACAGCTAATATGAACCAAGAATTATCTGCGACATGTTACCTGAAGCTAACAGAGTTTTGGCTGCCCGCATCGCCAGGTTAGATATCTTACTATTTTTTCTCAGCCTTGGTCTACATGTCCATAGTGATAGAACGGTGATGTTAGAGGATTAATATTGACTGGTTCTTTTTTTCTATTAAATAGTTTATAAATTTGTGAACATTTGGCGGATATATGTAGGACTGACTTTAAGAAAAATTATCTGCGCGCCATATTTTGTTGTCTACTTTGATAGCACTTTTTTAACTTTCATGAGCTGAACGAGATAAAGTGTTTTTTAGTAATCAAAATTTTCAAGAAATTCACTGTAATTTTCATGAGTTTTCAAGTTAACATCAATATATTTCATTTTTTTTGTCTATAACCGAAATCAAACATATTCAAACGCATTGTACATGTGTTGTGTTCGGATTTCACCACTTTTGCATAAAAATCACTGAATTTGATCATGTGCCATGCTGTGTTGGCAACAAATGCGAAGGGAAATATGAGTTATAAAACACAGTTCAAATAAAAAACTTTAAGAAAAGGCAAAACGGGTCAAAGAGGTCAGAAGTTGTATGCATTGTATTTGTGAAGATTAAATGAAAACGTCACATATTTAGCGTTTTTTATGGATATATAATGTTTTTAGAATCTTTAGCTCTTATATTTGTGGGTTTTCTCTTTGTAAGTATCTAATTGAATGTATGAGGCTCTTAGAGCCTTTGACTTTTTTATTTGTGGGTTAGGTTTCCCTATTATCTCTTCCGCGTGCTTATTAATCGTTGTTCTTTGTTTAAAGCACAAAAAAAAAAACAAATAAATATTGTCTGCATTTCAAACTGTAACTTTAGATGATTTTCTTTTTGTATTTTTTAATAGAACAAAAAATAAACAGTTGCTTATGGTCTACCTTTTTTAATCTTCTCTGAACACGTTTTTGTTTCAATGTCTATATAAGGTTTTTAGATTCTGAAACTAAAAAGTCTTCAATGGCCACAGAAAAAAAGTTGAATACAAGATGGTGAGGTCAGCATTCTTTGACAAAAACGGGATCAAAAAAGGCGCATGGAGTGAAGACGAAGACAACAAGATAAGGGCCTACATTCAGAGATATGGTCACCCGTACATTATACAGAGAATTACTCTGAACCCTACTACCTAAAGGGTCCGTGGGCTCATATTAATTAACCCTAATCTATAATAATATATTCCAATAATGTGACGCCCACTCCCAGTCTTGGCTCCAGGAGGGGTCACGTGTCGGATTTACTCATGAACACATGGTACAACAGAGATAACTAAGCAGCGGAAATTAAAAACTTTTCATTTATATATATATGCCAAGTACAACAGTAAGGAAGATACAACATAATCTAATAATTAGGTCTTATCTATGTCTATTGCCAGTCTACTACCGAGTCCTTTCCTGATAGCTTGCCCATCTAATCTGTTCTCACCAGAGTCCTTTCCTTGCTACCTTAACCATTGTCATCACCTGACATACACATATTTTTGGAAAGGTCAGCTTACGCTGGTGAGTTCTACATTTTCAAAAAGCGTTACCTTTACCTCGAAGGTTTATTCCGACGCTTGGGCCTAACGGCCCCCTTTTAACAAACATTTATCAAGTATAAAACATAACAGAATTATACTATAACTTTAAAACCATTATTCATTAACATTTATCAGATATAAGTATTATACCGAAATATAACCTTTAAACATTTATCAGGCATAAACAGAGTTATACCAAAATATTCATTCAGTTAATCATTTAACCATTTCTCCAGTTAACCATTTACCCGATTAACCGTTAAATCTTTTAACAGGTATAAACATAACAGTGTTATATCAAAACATAACCTTTAAACCGTTTACCACTTTAAGTACTCTGGGTCTCTCAGACCCTCTCTTGTGCAAATAATCATTAAGTATAAAACATAAAAGAGTTATACGAAATATTATAAGCAGTCATTCATTTATTTACTAAGCATTGTCTATTGGAACCACGTTAGTTCCTCGGGTAACCGTCGCCACCCGAATACCTTTTTTAAGTAAGCAGTCGTCGCTACCCCGGAGAACCGCCGTTCCCCGCTTCTAGTTGTACAACCACAGTCTCCCTTTTCTCTAGACAATATCCGCTTAGATTAAAACCTTTTCAACCTTTTTCAACATTTTCAAAAGTCCATTTAATAACCTCTGTATTTGGACTCATAACCTTTTCAACACCGGTCCATCACCCGTATATGGAAATAAGCGTTTCATCAATATAATGTTATGGGTCTTGTTAAATCTCAGTGAAACCTATACTGGACTGCATCTATAACATTTCCTATTGTATTACAGGTGTTTATATATAGGAAGTACCGCAGCGTATCCACCACACCTTAAATACAAACGGATATGATATAGAGTCATTCTAGTATAGATTACATCTTACAATCACAACAAGGCTAATAATATTATATTTATCCGACACTTATTCACATGCACAAGCTTAGACCAAACATTCACATTTTTCCGTTTCTTAAAACTTTATATAAAAGTTCCATCCTTTACATTACGAGTTTATTATAACTTTCTCGTGAACAGTTTATAACAGGTAATCATCATTCAAACAGTTATAGGCCTTAAAACATTTCACGTATGTGTATCGGCACAAAACATGTAAAAGGCATTTAAACATATTTCCTTAACATTCCTCATATATAACATTTCTAAAGTAATTTAGGAGTTTACGACATTTCTCCCGGAAATACTATTATAACCTTTTCACTTATACTTTAATTCAACAATCCTTTAACAGTTTAATACTGTAAAACATTTTATCAGAAATCATTATCATAATATTTTCATAATCTTTCACGTATATATTAATCAAAAACCTTTTAATAGTTCTAACATGTAATATTTCAGTTATAAACCATTTGAAGATATTTTCACAGCATTTGTATGTATATCAGCCCGAAAACAGTAAAACATTTAAAACATTTAAAGAGTGGGCTCATAGAACTCACCTTGTTCTCTTAAGCCAATTAAATCAGTCAGAACCTCCTTTACGCTTTCCGATTTAAACCTAGTTGCGTATTGTATGATGTTAACGTAAGGTTTTATATAATAAACATTTCTTATGTTTATATTAACACCTTATCTACTTAATAATGTATATTATTAAGTTCATATACTTTTTAAGGGTCAAAATGACCAAAATGCCCCTGGAGGCATATTATCTGCTTTTATTGATAATTATGAAGACGTGCATTCCTATAAGTAGACACTCACTCCGGGGTCGCCCAGTGTTGGGATGCCATTGCCCAGATGGGATGGCGACACCCCCGCTATGCCAGAAACCCCAGTGTACAGGTGCCTACCCTTCCGGTCCGCACGAACTTCTAATATCCGATTAACTCGGTATTTTCAATATTATTTATTCATTTTTAACTTCATATACACTTATTATATGTATAAACATGTTACCATATCAAAATTCAAGTCCCCATACCCTCCGGATTATTTTATATTAATTAATCTTATTTAGAAACCCTAATTTCATGAATTTCTCGTTTTATTATCAAAACTCATTTTTATTTAAATCCAACTTAGGGTATTATCCATTACAACATTTTATAATATCCTTCAAAAGATCGAAGCTTATTTCAAAATCGTTTAGTCAATTTGGGCAGAACAACGTTATGAAAACCCTAATTTTAACCCGTTAACAAAACCTTCACAAAACCTTTTCCAATTGTGAAATAAACTTAGGGCTTTCTTAAAATACATTAAATTAGGATTACCTACAAAAATTCAGACCCTAATTCCCACCCGATCATCCGATTTTGACGAAACAAGCTCAAGAACCCTAATTTTACATCATTTCTAGAAAGCATACTTAGAGATTGAATTAGCAAAAACTGAAAGAGGTTATTTTAGATCATACCTAGGGTAGCTCAACTGCAGAATTTCGGAACTTAACTCCTCACCGTTAGTGCGAATTTGATTGACGAAGTTTCTGGGTTTGTTTAGGGTTTTAAGAGGAAGAATCAGTGAATTTGTGAGGAATTCGGACGAATCAAGGCCTGTATTTATAGTATAAGACGCGTCCCAACATCCTTACACGTCCCATGGTGACTCACGACCAAGAATTGACGCGTAGGAGTGCAAAACTTGCTCTGCAAGTTCGAATACGTGGAGAAAAACGGACCAAAATCAATGAATCTGTCCCTGGGCGCCTCGCGTATCGCGCAAGGTTTAAGGCTGGCTCGCGCGTACTGCCTGGCATCTTTGCCATAATGACAGTTTTAGTCCCTGAACCTTTTTAAGTGCATTTTAGCCCCTGAACTTCTACGAACTGTTATTTTATGTCATAAAACACTTAAGGGTATATTTATAAAAGTTTCTAAGGTTCTAAACATGCCCGATGATATACGTATATATACGTTTTATATCGTTCAATTATTGACGCTTTTAGTCCCTTAACTTTTATTTTAAGTTATTCACCTTTGTATCTTTCGATGTAGCTATCATTTTATGTTCCATAACCTTACTAAACATGATTCTAACATTCTCGAGGGTTCGGGTTATATATATTAATATATATATACATATATACACATATTATTACATAGTTTACACTTTCTACCCTCTAACTTTGCAATATTCATCATTTTATGTCACGAATCATGTTAGGACATATCCTTGCTATATTTTAAGTCTTAAAATACTTACAAGAATTATAGTCACGTATAACGTCTGTATTGCTTATAACTTTGCATAAATTACGCTTTTGGCCCTTTTACTTTTTCGTTAACATGCATTTCTATACGTATTTTCTTATCAATGGTCTATGCTATTCACATAAGCATGTATTCATGATTTAAACATGTATACGAGACGTAATTAGTCATGTCTCATCATTTCTAAGCCCGTTTATCATATAAACACGTGCTTTATCCATTTATTACCATTTCTAACTCATATATACAATAAAGCACATAAGTAAACATTTTAAGATACG
The DNA here is from genome assembly GCA_039602395.1 of Deinandra increscens subsp. villosa. NCBI lineage: Eukaryota > Viridiplantae > Streptophyta > Magnoliopsida > Asterales > Asteraceae > Deinandra > Deinandra increscens. The sequence continues at coordinate 5,359 of JBCNJP010013578.1, forward strand.
AATTTACCTAGACGGAAATATCGGGGTGTTACACAATACGTGTATCATTCATAGAAATCCTATCCTTTACCAATTTATTACCCGTTAATAGGTAAATATGCATTTTTCATACGTTTCATCATGTTTAGCTATGTAACACATATATCATATGTATTTTTAATATAAACACGTACAACATTGCAATTTATTTCCCTTTACCCATTTATCAATCCATAAACCATATCAATATATGCTTTAGCTACTTACACATATAGCACACGTACAGAATTCGAGTTATGAAATTTTGGGGTGTTACAACTCTACCCCCCTTAAAAAGGTTTCGTCCTTGAAACTTGCTCAACTGTGATTTAACTCACAATGAGATCTTTACCCTTTCACCTTTCTTTCCTGGATTAATCCGGGACCTTTTCTCATGCATCTTAATGCATCCTCTTCATACGAACCATCGGGTTCCTAGGTTACGACTTAACATCGCAACTAACTTTCTATGACAATGAAATAAAGAATTAATGGCATACACATTTAAAAGACTGGGTTCGTAACGAACAGACTATGAACATTAAAAAGATTGGCTTATGGACTTTTTGAAACGGTACGGCTTCAAAAACGGTCCGGATTCGTCGCGAAGCGCGGGTCAACCTACTTGTTTACTACAATGCAAATTGCTCCTCATGATATGCAGGTGCCTACTACATATACTAATGGTGTGTTTATTTTTTGAGGTTTTGGAGTGGAGAAATGAGAATGAAAGCATCTAATGGTAAATGTTTAAAGGAGCTGGGTTTAAAAAACATACATGGAACAAATGTTTTAGGAACCTTCCTAAAAAGGCTTTAGAAAAACAGTCACACCCTGATCACACGGGATTTGATAGTCACAGTTACATTGAACGACCTCTAAATGGTTAAACAAAAAAAGCCGTTTTGATTGATAAACAAAGTCTTACAAGTTGCAGCGAAAAATAGTGATAGTAATACAATGATTTCAAAGTACAAATGTTGAGATTTAAAAGCATGCGACCCAAAATGATGTTTTGTGATGAAATCTCCAAAAGCGCCAAGTGTTGATTATGACAGCACACAAAATGCAGGTACTAATGCAAGACGCAGTTAATTACCTGAGAATTCATGCACTTAAATAGTCAACATAATGTTGGTGAGTTCACAGGTTTAATTATAAATGATTTGTACAGATCAACGATAAAGGTTTTGCATAGTTTAATGATCAACTTGGCATATGTTAGGTGTGGTTGTAAGATTACCATAAGCGTGAATTTGGAACACTAACCATTCCCGAGTTTACTTAAAGAGTGAAATGAAGAGAAGAGAAGAGAAGAGAAATGAAAGGAAGAGAAGGGAAGTGATTCCTATCCTTCCTTATCCTTTCAAATCGGAAGGAAAGAAAAACACTAAAAATTCGCTTAACTTTCCTTCCATTTCCATCCCTTTCCCTCCTTAAATAAAACTCGGGAACACGAATTTTTTATTTTCTTTCCTTTCCCTTCTTAAGTGAAACTCAGGAACACAATTTTTTTTTACATTTCCTTCGTTTTCCCTTCCTTTCACTCCTTAAGTGAACTCGGAAACACAATTGTTTACCCACTCATGACACATTTCCCAAGGATACCGAATAGACAAGAAAAACTGACATGTACCCGTTGACTATAACAGTGGAGTCAGGATTGGAGCGACCAATCACGGACGGGGAAGCCAACCCGGTAGATCTATTCACTAGTAATCGTTTCGTACATAACTAATCAAGTTCAATTAATAGTGAGATTTGGTTATAGCATGAATCAACATGATATAAAAGGACTAGGATAATGAAAATATCATGTAATCATTACGTCTTACATGATATCCTCACTGTCAAACATGATTAATGTTTAGTGATAAATGATTGCAATGAATTCTCCTCCAAAAACATTTAAAACGGTTTAAAAGAGGGGCCATGAAACTCACCTGAGCAAGGTGAATCTGAGTGATAAGATACTGAAATGTACAACCTAACCTTGTCCTAAAATAATAATAAGCCAACTCAAAGGTTTGAAGGATTGTGTCGACGTCTTTGTCACCCAATGAACTTGGTCAAGTCTTGATATTGATAACCCGTTAGTATTAGTGGTGATCATTTGATTTGAAAGTATATTTATTCTCCAAATAAATATATAAGTTTTTTTTTTTTTACTTTTGTCTGGAAATAAAGTAATATATTCTATCTAAAATACATAAGTATTTCGACAAACAATACGGTATGAAAATAAATTTAAGTTACTAAATATTATTAATTTAGAATAACTAGAAGTAATATTCTAAAATATATTTAAAATCAAAGTCTAGAAATACATAAATATTTCAAGTGCAAATCAAAGTATTTCGTATTTTTTAATATTTTAAAAAATGAATATGTTTTATAAAATAACACATATCTTATATCAAGTGTCTAAAAATTTAATTCTTTATATTTTATATCCAAATTAACGTTTTGACGGCTCTCCTCTTGGTTTTTACACCGCTTGGATTTATGACAACCTTATTTTTAAACCTCTAAATAATCATAATCATAGTCTTTTAAGGTTTATTAATCCCATACAAGCCATGAAAATAGTGACTCACACATTAACATGATCTCACGATAAAATAAACTAAACTTTACTTTTAGTGAAAACCTTTTTACAATGAACATTAAGTTTTTTTTAACGGTCAACGAAAAATTTATTTACAAAAAACTACCAAGGTAATAGTTTGAAAGTTACACCATGATAAAGAAAGAAAAAAGTTACACCAACCCAATTACATCAAATCTTTCGAGAAACCACACCAATCATTCCAAGCTATACTTTTCTCGATCTATTTTTAAGCCATAAAAAACCCAGCTCCATTGTTGCGTCAATTATTTTCTTTAACGATACCGAGGATTGATTGAATATCCTTTCATTTCTTGACCTCCAAATGTTCCAAACTGCGGTATAAATTATTAAATTCACCAACTTTTTTCGGAGGGCATTACCTCGGATGAACTTATGCATTGATAAAAGATCCTGAATGAAGAACATATAGGAGCTCTGCATGTTACACCATCTACCAATATGCTCGACATTAATTCAATCAGAGATGGAACAATGTTTGTCCATCTCCAAATCATAAAGTGCAGGGAAATGGACTCTCAAAGGCGAATCATCCACCCATCGATCAGACCAGAACATAATATCATTACCAGAACCCGGAACACCCTTTATTAAACATTCTAGATTTATTCCAAAGCCTTGCAAATCGCATGATACACGCGAAGCTGTTGGAAAAAATTGTGTGAATGAGATGTTAATCTCAAAGAAATTTTGGTTCAAGTTTAGGAATGTGGTGTATCCTATCCCACATTGGTGGGGGAACAAAAGTTCTTCTAGTTTATAAGGATAACCTCCAAAGCCTTTGATATATCTTATGTCATGTTTTACTCTGGCTTATACCCTCGCGCAGGGGGGGGGGGGGTGCGAATCTTGGCTATTTGAGTCAAAATTCTGAACTCGTGCCCGCGCGACCTGCGGACACGAATGCAGCTCCGAAACACAGGGTTCGTACGAGTCGGGTTTTGCTCGTTACCGGATTGTTTTGAGCAAATTCTAGAAGGGACTTTTTGGCTTCCAAATTGCAAAACCTTTTTGCATTCCAAAACTGATCATTGATGAAGATCATTAAACCGTTTAATGATCATAATTCACATTAATATACATGTATTATATATACACGTTCTTGATCAGATTCGAATAGAACGAACACACACAAATCAGTAAGAAACACGCATTGTTGCTGCTGTTTTTCTTATCATCGATCTCATTGTTGCTGCTGCTGCATTCCGGTTTCGTTTCAGGCAGATCATCTAGTCCGGCAGTACACGCTGCTTCGAACCGGTGTACCCTGGGAACAGACGGCGAATCTGTTTAAGGGAATTGTGTCAAACACAAGCCCGGTTCCTTCGTTTTCTTGTCTTCTACTTTCAGGGATCGTTCCAGCCTTCAGTTCGTCATCCGGTTCACTGCGTCTTTGGTTCGGTTAGATCGTCAATTTATTTTATATTCTTATATAATACTTCTGTTTGTGCAACGATTGTCATAATCGTTTTACGCATAAATTCCAACAAACTTAAACAGATTCTTAGATTGTGAAACAATCTCTGATTTCTTGATATATACTTAATTTTTGGTAAGCACTCGTTGTTGGTCCTCTAAATTGGAGAATGTTTTAAATTCACATATTATGGTGATACAAAATAATTGTAGTAAAACGGTGTTAATCTCCGTGTGTTGTATCTAGTTGTTGGTTCTAACATGCGTGTTACAACTAGATGTTTTCTACCAAATGTATAAATGATTTATAATGTTATTGTCCAACATGAGTGCTACAAATGACGAAGTTTTAAAAACCGAACTTTATGTAAAGTTGTATTTTAAACGTGTCTTGATGATGTAATTAAGAACGTGTCTTGATGATATAATTAAGAACGTGTCTTGATGATATAATTAAGAACGTGTCTTGATGTGATAGTGATGACCATTAATAATTTAATATGTTATTATTATTTATTAATAAAGGGTTTTTGGTCTACTATGTTTACAACCCTTGTAACGGGTCATCAAAAGAATTTAACAAGGTGTTAAAATTCGTTGAATCTCATTGCTAATCTTGTGAGAAATAGCAATTGTGAAAAACAACTTGGTGTTGTTTTCAAATTTATTGAGTTAAAGTATATCTATATAAAACATAGATGTATAATGACTTGGTGGTGTTGCTTTGAGCAGATTTGTTCAAAATGAAACAAGGACATGAAGAGATAACTACGTGGAGTTCCACTGAGGGAGTACCTCAAGATAGGACTCATGGAAATATCTTAGGATTCACTCCTTCAATGTCAGGAATGACTCGAGTGATTGCCTGTCGAGGGTGGTTCATAATGTCTGGAGCAACAATTCATGCATGCTCTAATCGTTATTCCTTTAAGGAATATCGTGCTGTCAAAAATCGCATAATGATGCTAGATGGCACTAAACACAAGGCGATTGGGATCGGGACTGTAGAATTAAAAGTGTCTACAGGATGTACCCTTACCTTGGAAGATGTTTTCCATGTGCCTAGTATCAAGAAGAATGTTATCTCTGTGAGCAAGTTGAATATCGATGGTTACTCGATATTATTTGCATCAACGAATTCGTGGAGAATGTTTCGTCATCAGAATTCGGTTAAGTTCCATGCGGTAGGAACTGTTGTAGGAGGACTACATCGCTTAACTCTTTGGAGTGATGTTAAAGAGGTCATCGAGATATCTGATGACGAGAGTGTTGGGGATAGCAACACTATATGATTTTATGTTTTTAATTAAATAAGACTTTATTTCGTTATGAAATAATTGGTTTATATAAGACTTTGTCATGTTTTGGAATAAGTGTGTTTGTGGTTTGAAATTATTTTAATAAAATGGTTATGTTTGCTTTGATATTTGGTCTTTACAATGCAAATGTTTATTCAAATTATTTCCAACAGGATAACACAAGAAGTCAGATGCACATGTATAACTTGTGAGTTTAAATTAAACATGTAAATCATATATGAAACACCCCACACAATGGTAGATGATAAAGTGTATTAAAATGCACGGACATGGTATATCTCGTAGTGTTGATGTGCTCAACATATTACGGATGCACAAGTGTGAATTGTGGCATATGAATGCAAGATATGTTATTATGGATTACAATATATGATATTGTAATTTATAAATTTGTAGAAATTTATGAAGGTCAAGTAGATGCGTCTACCACCTCAATGTTGTTGAACTATTAGAAGACTTGGTCTTCATTTGGGAGAGTATCCTAAAACATATAGTTCTAGAAAAGAAGGGATGATACATCGCTTGTGTAATGGAGTGTTGAGTGTCAATTTGGTTGACTACATCTCAAAACAATATTGATTATATTCTGGATTCATTCATATTGGTTATGAATGCACTCACCAAATTTAATCGAATTAAGGCTCATGATGAGGCCTTCGAGTATCATTGGTGTTTTGGATACTAAGGCAAATAGGTTATGATCCTAAAACCGAATAATAGGTTATGTATGGTTTTGTAACATACATATGAGACGTACACAATGTTATTGGTCTAGTCTCACGAATTTGTCTAAATGAATGTGTGAATGTGGGAAACGGATATTGTGATATCCATTGAGGCTGTGATGAATCAGAATGATGCATCTTCTGTTCACATGCTAACGTATTGCAGTCTAAGGCATGCTAGACTAGCACTAGGTTGATTGTGAAGCTCTGTTAAGAGTAATCAACTATAACATTCAAGATACACATGAACACAAGACTGGATTTGTGTATAGACAAAGTTCAAGAAAGTCTACATTCGGTGTAAGGAACATGATATAAACTATGGAAAACTTGAATGACTAGATCATTAAAGTTGATATTACCTAGTTTTTCGACGCCTATAGCAATTTTGATTTCTTCCGAACCACTAGTTCTTTCGAACAGGTTGTTCCGGACTTGTGTGGTCCTTCGGATAAGTTGTTCCGGAATCGTGAGGTTCTTCCGGAAAGGTGGTTCCGGACTCATGTGGGTCTTCCATAATTTCTAGAATTATGCTAGAGGTTAACTTAGAACTATTCTAAGTATGAGATGCTTGTGTGAACATACTTATGGGAAAAGCATGTGTTGCTTACATCAACTCTAAAGCACTCGTGAGCTAATATATATAATGAGTTGAAGTTATGGACCGTAATGATACATTTATTGTTCAAAGTGTGATAA
>JBCNJP010013579.1:0-12164 GCA_039602395.1 Deinandra increscens subsp. villosa
AGATAGTAAAAGAGCACAAAAATGTTTACATCTTAAACTCAATTCTCAACATCAAACATAATTAGAATTACAGGTTTAGTTTTCTTTTGTTTTGTAGATTTTTGAATCATAAGAACCTAAATCATCTCCATAACCAAAGAATTTATCCTTACGATAAACCCATTTGATTTAGAGAAATGAAATGAGTTTGAATTTTTACCGCCTTTTGGTGTAGCATCAGATATGCATGATGATTCATCAGTAGAAACCTTGTTATCTGTAGATGTAGGAGATACTACCTTCTTCCAAACTTGAGGCTTCTTATATGAGAACACCTTCTGTTGCTTTTTCTGCTTAGCTTTTAACTCCTTCTTGTAACCGTTTCTTTTTTCGATATAAGGAATCTATCAGCATCGGCATCAAATAATATAACAAAGCGATATATGCATAAGAAGAAAAGACTTACCACGGACGTCTTATTTCGCTTCAAGGTTCTCTCGCTCCAATCATGTACGCTTGAGCCTGACCATTTTCACCATTATCGTTGCCGCATTTTCCATTCCTCTTTAGCTTTAGACAATCCCTCTTGAGATGTCTAGTCCGACCAGATTTAAAGCATCCCGACTGATTTCCTTGGTTAGCCTTCCCCCTTTTCCCTTTGCTTTCGACAATCTTCTGCTTTGTGCCCACCTTTTCCATACTTGCGGTACTTTATGTTGTCATAGTTCCCCTCGTGATGAAAGCCACACTTGTCACATTTTGCTAGAGTTCTATGATATCTACCAGCAACCTCACTCGAAGCCTGACTATTCTGCTTGCCCTTATTGTTGTCGACCTTCTTGCTTTGGTTTTGACCAAAATTAGATTTTTCTTCACCATAACCATCCCGTTTCTTTTGTTGTCAGAAGAACCAGACAATGCCTTCCGAGGAGGTAGGTTCCCTTGCTGCACAGCTTGATCAGTCAACTTGTGCACAACGTGAATCGCTTTTCTGATTGATGTAGGTTTGTTTGAAGTCACAAGACTTTGAATTTGGGGCACCAACCCATCAATAAATCACTTAATCCTTCTGTAAGACGGCTCTGCCATAGTAGGGCACAACATGACTAGTTCATTCAATCGAGCAACAAAAGCTTCAATCTCTGATCCTTCCATTTTCAAATTTTTGAATTCCATCTTAAGCTTCTTAATTTCCACTCGTGGGCAGTACTCTTCTACCAGTAGTTCGGTAAACTCAGCCCATGGCTTTGCATTAGCAACTTCCAAACCAAGGACTTGAACTTCAGTGTTCCACCATGTTAATGCTACTCCCTCAAATGTTCCCGTGACATACTTAACTCGGACTTAACTAGACCGTTGCACCTTTCAAACACTAATTCAGATTTCTCCATCCACCTCAACATGCCAACCACCATTTCTGTTACACTAAATGAGTGGGGTTTACATTTCATAAACATCTTGTACGTGCAAGCATTGTGGCCATTCGGATTCGCTTGAGCGTGTGCAGCCAATGTCGTGTTAATACTCTAACCAATAACTGTGTGAAGCTCTTCTGCCCTCATGTTGATGCCATGATCTCGGCCACGACCTGCCATTATCTTTATTCATAATACAAAAATGATCAATATCCCGGTAATTATCATTCAAGTATATGATAGATAATCAAATGCAAAAGCAACACATAACAAATTTAACCACAATTCCAAACAAAATAAAGTCGCAACCGGTTTGCAATTTTATCCATTTAAACTGATGTTCAAACTTTTACATGCCAAGATAGATAAAGGAACAACTTCCGACAAGTTGTATAGATAGAAACAGAATTGAACAGACTACAATGATGGTCGAAATATCAGACTTGACATCGCCCTCCGGCTTCCTAGCAGAGACCTTTGCTGTAATATTCTCAGCCCCCCCCTCCAAGGACTCATGATAAATTTCCCTATGCAGTAACTCTACCCTTAGTTACAAGTTGTTGGTCCCTTAGAATGGTCACCCTACTCCTACACGCCCGCACCCGATTTACCAAGTTGTTATGCACTTAATTAGTCTGACCCCACTTACGACTCAAAGACTCGATTAGCTCGTCTGAACACCGTTGCTTTCCCTGTAACTATGCAATACGCTCCAATGTGTCACTCAGAGCTCACTGCGTAGTGCCTAAGACTGTTACCGACGCAACGATCATTCAAACCTTAGTGCATGGAAATGGAAACAATATGGCACACACAAGGCCTTTACACTCGAGCGGAAATATTAGTAGACGTGAAGTAATTTATTACATAAGCCGAACGACTCAACGAATTTATTACATCGAATGACTCCTTGTTATTGCTTGCCTCCCAGGGTCTCTTCCCCTTATTTGCAGATGATACTACAGCCCACGGCAAGGAAGTAAATGACATGTTCACTGTATACATCCCATGTACACTTCCAATGTGTGGCTACCTTATGAACAACTAACCAGTTGACTCATCAAAGCACAATAGGGAGTAGATGTGAGTGAGATGTAATCCACAAAAGAAATCAAGATATGAATATACATATAAATATATATAAATAGGGGCTAATCACGCATATGTGCGTCTACAGTGTGTGTCTAACCGACTCTAGCCATAGTTGGACCTAATGCAAGTCCTAAGTTTTCTATGGCTGATGGCTCTGATACCAATTTGTCACACCCCCTAGGATCCACCCGTGGAGTATCACCATAAATGGGGCGTGACATACCAGGATCTAAGTCATCAGACACACCAAAAATACTATATGTGAGTTTAAATATTTGAAAACCAAAGTTTTATAGTCCAAAAGTTTTAACAAAGTTTTTAATGTTTGCGGAAGTGTAAATCAAAACTTAAATAGTTTAGCTGCCTCGCGCCCGAAGCGCTTAATGAAAAAACAGTTTAAATAACATGTGCAAGATTTAGAAATGAAACATGAGTCCTACTCTTGCTCCTTAGCATGATCCTAGGACCTTAAAATAAACATGATAAAATGTGTCAACACGAGTGTAGGATCGAAATTACCTAACACATAATTAAGTTACAAGATTTACTTGCAAGATTAACCTCGCGGAATTAAGTTAATCTTCACTTTACTAGAACAATTAACACTTGTGAATAATAGTTGTTTGCATAAGTATAGTAACACACGAAGTAAAATATAGACGGTACTATTTGTATTAACTCAATAGTATTACACAAGCCTTGTACAGATTCATGCGTAAAAATGTTGAAGACGAGCTATGTTATATATAGTGCTAAGGGAAATCAATGATAGCCATTGATTTTCTTAAGGTCATCTCGACTATTAAACATAAAAGTCAAACTAATCTACCAAAAGAATAATCTTCGACAGATGGGATGTTTGGCGTGTGATCAGCAACAATCTACTTTGGGAGAGCGGCTTTGAAAGATAAGGAAGCAACCAGGAAGATTTTGTAGGGATTAGACTACTGAAAAGACTTCTCAGGAGAAGTCCGGTTGAACTCATTATCTGGTGGATAACCGAGTTTACCCGGAATATTCACTATAGGACAAAACGGCTTCTTTCCGGTTGAATATCTTCTCTGCTTGAACTTTATACTTCCACTTGAACTTTGTTCAGCCGGAACTGCTACAAAATAAGACTTCAGCCGGAATCATCAAAGTGATATTCCTTACAATCTCCCCCCAAAGCTGATGCTGTCAAATTATTCTCCATCTTCGAAGCTATCTTCAAAATTGACTTGTACAATATTTCTTCTCCTTGACCTACTTTTCCAAGGACCTGATGCTTGCATACAAATCTTGAGATAGCTCATTCATGTTTGTTTTGGTCACCTTCACATGCTTGAGTGTTTCCCAATCTCTTTCACTCCACTCACTTTGAATAGAGATGGATTCATGGGTAGTGAAGGTGCCATCAGCTCTGTGGACATAGAACAACTTCTCTTCTTCTTCCCAAATGATAAATTTTATCTCACTCACAGGCTCTTCTTGTTCGTTTTTAGAGTCTCCATGTGATCTGAAGAGTATCCCACATTCAAGCACTGTTTGTCCCTCAGCTTCACCTAGATATTTGTCATTTGAAGTGTAGAAAGCATTTTAGTGGCCTTGTGAGCATTTACCACTAAGGTTGTGCCATCTTGAAGTTAGAGAGTGATATCAAAAGTGTCTTCATTGGTTGTCCGCCCAATAACTTTGTTCTTTCTGGGTGGACCTTTCCTCTTTTTCTTCTGATCTCTCTTTCTCTTTGCACACATCAGTCTCCTCTTCTCTCTTCTTTTTCTCTTCATCAGGAATCATCTTTTGATTCTTCATCAATAGGAGCTTTTCCCTTTGATGAGGGAGAAGAAGGACCAGGTGGTAAGTCAGTTGGTTTGGTTGGAGGTGTGGGAGTGGATGAAGGTTATCTTATGGTAAGAGGTGGTAGAAGTTAAGATTTTTGAGTGGGTGGTTTAATGGCTTCTGTTGCAGGGCTAGTGGGAGGTGATGGTGGAAAGATATCGGATAAATCTAGGTTAGAGGTGGGTTTCTTTGTGAAAGGAATGATTGGGGTAAAGTTTTCGATTCTGTATTTTGGATTTGAGAGCTTGGTGGCAACCTTCTTGGATATGGTGGGAGATTTGAATGGAACTAAGGCAAGGGATGATGATGAAAGGGTTGCAGGGATAGGGTTTGGCTCATATATAAAAGAAGGTGGAGGTAGAATATCTACAAAGTTATCCAATTCTTGTTTAATAAGCACATTGGTTGCCATACCTGAGACTGTCCCTGAAGGCAGGGGCAATACCAGTTTTGGGTTGACAGCAAAACTATCTCCTCTAAGCTCTTGCTAAATGGAGTCAATCCAGCTGCATAGCTCTTTTACCTTCATATGAAATACATCTTCCTCTAATCTCCTGTTTCTTACAATCAGGACCCTTTTAACCTTCTTTGGCACTTCATAATTTTCATCATTCTTTACCAACTTGGTAGGCATCCTTGAGGATAGGTCAATCAACCTTTGTTTTTCACCTTCTTCCGTTCCTCCTAAGTTGTATTCTTTCAACGTCCATTCCATGGATCTCCTTTTGGCTTCTTCAAACAGACTTTCAACTACCCAATTCTGTGAAATTAAATCCAATTCATCTTGAAATTCCTTGGCTAACCTTTCATTCTCTGCAACCGCTTTGGCATCTTCCACAAACTTGTTTAAAGCTTCAGATTCCTCAGTGTGAACAACTTGATGAATAGTTAGAGCAACATCAGGTTGAACTGGCTCTTCCGCTTGAATAGGTTCTTCACTTCTCATAGCAACCAGAGTATAAGCAACATATGAGTTTCTTGTTGAACTTCTGGTTGAACTATAAACTGATCAGTCCCAAAGATTGGAAGTGTTCTCATTCAGGCTTCCTGTCCTCTCAACTTCAGGAGCATTATCATCAATCTCTATTACCTCAATTTGATCAGTCCCAAAGATTGAAGTGTTCTCATTTAGTGTCATATCAGTTTTGGTGACTTTAGTTCCTAAGTCAATAGACTCAGTTACCTCTGTATCTTTATCTTCACCTAACACATTTTCATATCCTCCTTCAACACTAGTTCCTAACACAACAGTATCACTTTGTTTAACTGCAACATCTTCTGCAATCACATTTCCTTCTATGATCCTGCTGGTTGAGGCTATGTCTTTTTCAGCTTGAGCAAAGGCATTTTCAGCTGGAAAGATGATATCCTTTAGTAACCTCAATATCATGTTGATATACCCAGGAAGAGCACCAACTAAGTATTGAAGACTGTACCAATTGAGTGTGTGTGGGGTCTTTGAATGGGGATACAACAACTAGTTGGCTGCTCCTAATTTTCTCCCAACTTTCTTCAACAGAAAAAGATTGAACACCTGCTTTCTTGAAGGCAGTGTTTCTAACTTCATCCGGAAGTCTCTCTGTTTCCTCAATCTCTTGATTGTAACTTGCAGAGAGAGATGGTGAAGCAGAAGATGGTACTTTCTCCCCCAATTTTACAGGATCAGCTTCAACTGATTGAACTCTGCTTGGGTTTGAAGGACCTGCTTCAACCTGTGTAGGAACACCTTGAGCTTGTACCAGAGATGCAACAGTGACATTTAGAGTGTCAACATGTTGTTGTAGAGATTTGTACATTGTCGTCAATTCAGGTAGTGTTAAACTATCCTTAACTGGCATTTTACCGGTATCCCTGGACATAACTAAGCTGTCAATCTGAGATTTACCAGGCCTAGTACCCATGGCTTCTTGGCACCTGGGATTCTCTTTTTCCATTTCAACAGCCCTTGGTTCCAATGAAAAACCCTCAGGTGCTGATTCAGAGAAGATTGCCGCAGATAGGGTCTTAGCTATGTTACTACTAGCACCAAGGTCCAGTGGGGACTCATGGGCAGTAGCAGCCCTTCCTGGATGAATCTCTTCAACGCCCCTAAGATTCACCTCCAATAGGGAGTGGGGGTTCAATGTAACAGGGTCCAGATCCATCAGTATGTTCTCATGTAATGAGGTGGGTGAGTTAATAACACCCTCATTTGGATCAGGAATGAGTACATTGTCACTCCTTGGTGATAAGGAATGTAGGGGTGAAAATCTGTTGGAAGGGGATTGTGCATCATTTTCTAATGACTCCCCCCTCAGATGAAGGTTCATCCCTAAGAGATAATCCCAATTTGGTCAGTTTCCGTTTGGGCTTTTTGCCTATAACGGAGCTAGAAGCTTGGGGTTGGTCAATGGGCATAGGTGGAGGAGACCTAGCAACCACATTTCTCTGTCTTTTGAAGATGACAGGTGGGGATTCAGATGATGATATGGCAAGGGTGGTGTTTTTAGCAGTGGACTTTCTCTTTTTGGATTGATAAGTTTGAAGGGTAGAGGAAGTTGGTAATGACGTGTGCTCAGGAACTATAAGGTTAATAGTCCTGTCATCATGAGCATGCATGCTCAGTTGCAGCAACAGATTTCCGTTTGAACCTCAGCATTTGTAGGTTCATCAGGAAACTGCCTCGGAATTGGTAGGGGATGGTCAGTGTCCCTACCATGAAATGCTGACTTATTTAGAGCCAGGTTAGAAAAAGTCTTCTCATTGAGAAGTTTTTGATGCAAAATTGAACCACCCAAGTTTATTTGAGGGTATTCTTCTCTGAGAATGCAAGTCAGAAACCTAGGATACATGTAAAAATAAGATGGTGTGGCATTCACTTTTAGGGCATGAAAAATAAGTTTAGGAAAAATTGAAATTTTCACCCATTACCACAACATAAAATGCTGAAGCTTGTTCAGCGGCTAGTTCATCGAAACCTCCTTTCTTCGGAGTGAGGCACACCAAAATTATATGGGCAAGAAATCTCCATTTGTATGGAAGTTGCCCCTTTTTGATTGTTTTGCTTGTTGGTGAACCGCCATAGCCAATGGCTCTGAACAGCGGCAAGTACTTCTTAGAATCCACCAATGAGATATCCATCTTCATCCTTCAGTTTCAAGACTTTTCTAACCTTTGCCTCATCTATTTCCACCGTTGTGTCCATGAACAGTTGACACAATTGTTTCACCACCATCACTATCTTCGACTACCTTGGCGTTTGACCAAAATTCCTCCATAATTTCTTCAAAAATCACCGCTTCAACTGTCAGCGCGTGATGAAGGTGGGAGTTTTTCAGAAACTCGATCATGCCAGTGTAAACATCTGTTTTACTTGGTACTTCGAGATAGGCCACCAGATTATGTTCCACAGGGAACTTGGAATCACTGGCAAGCTTCTTGCCGCTCGTGCTCACTTTGGGAGCCATCGATTGTTGGATTTTGAGAGAGAAATTGATGGTTTGTTGGAAGTTATGGATAATTTGGAGAGAATATGGGTGAGGGGTTTGTAAAGATGTAAAAAATGACGGTAATCTAGGGCTTTAACCCTTTTCGGAAGTGACGTGGAGGAGAGAGATTTTAACGCAACCGTTCAGTAGCTGATGTGACCTGTGCTTAGCAGTGTATACTGTACAACCCTTTAAAGCATGTCTTTATCCAAAAGGATATTTACTGAATCTCGGATATTTAATGGTTAAAAACTTGATGGGTAATTTAATGTGTATCCGCTTAAAAAGTTGTGCCTTCCGGGTAAATAAATGAAAAGTAACTTTGACCTTTTGACCTGGAAGTTCAAGTGGACCCATTTTCTCCATTATGTTAAAAACCAAATTTCTTCCGTTTGAACTTCAAGCGGATAGTTTTTCCGCTTGGAAGAATTGTTTTTATAAAATATTTTCCACGATTATTACAAAGCATTTTTCCGGTTGAAGTTCACCCGGAGAGTTTCAAAATTTGTTTTTCTCACAGGTTGAACCGGAACTTGAAACGGAAAAACCAAAACACATGAATTTTGAAAATGACTTGTATTAATTTTCATAGTTTGACAGAAGTTACTGACTATGAACTGAAATGGTTTCTAATTAACACAAAGATTTTCTTTTTCTTTTTCTTTTTGTATCAAGAGACGGGCTCTTTGACACAAAGGTCTCTTTTATTAAAGGTTTCTGAAAAACATTTTAATCAAAGTTCATCATACCAATTGCTGTGATAAGGTAGAAAAATCTTGCCTCATCAAAAGCCTTAGTGAATAAATCAGCTAATTGATTATCAGTATGAACTTTGAGCAGTTTGATCAAATTCTTTTCAGCACAATCTCTAATAAAATGGTACCTGATATCAATGTGCTTTGTTTTGGAGTGCTTCACTGGGTTGTTGGTGATTGAGATGGACACTGTTGTTGTCAACAAAGATGGGAGTCTCCATGAATGTGATTCCATAGTCTAGCATTTGATTTTGAATCCACAGGACTTGACCACAGCAGCTTGAAGCAACAATATACTCAGCTTCAGCAGTAGAAGTAGAAACACATGTTTGTTTCTTGCATTGCCATGAGACAAGTCTCTCCCCCAAAAATCTGACATCCGCCTGAAGTTGATTTCTTGTCCAAATTGCAGCCTCCATAATCACTGTCAGTGAATGCTTTGAAGGTGAAATCAGAATTCTTAGGGTACCATAGACCTAATTTAGGTTGACCCTTCAAATATCTGAA
Organism: Deinandra increscens subsp. villosa; assembly: GCA_039602395.1. NCBI lineage: Eukaryota > Viridiplantae > Streptophyta > Magnoliopsida > Asterales > Asteraceae > Deinandra > Deinandra increscens. The sequence continues at coordinate 9,037 of JBCNJP010013579.1, forward strand.
TATCCTTTTAACTGCTAACAAGTGGGATTCCTTTGGTGATGCTTGGTATCTAGCACATAGGCAAACACTGAACATAATGTCTGGCCTACTTGCTGTGAGATACATTAGTGATCCAATCATTGCTCTATAAAGATGCTCATCCACAGGTTCACCACTACAGTCACTTGTGAGCTTGTGGGATGTGGGAATGGGAGTTTTGATGCTTGAAGCTGACTGCATATCAAAACGTTTAAGCATATCTTGAATATATTTAGATTGATTCAAGAAAATACCAGAGTCAGTTTGCTTCACTTGCAGCCCCAAAAAGAAACTAAGTTCTCCCATTGAGCTCATCTCAAACTTGGCTTGCATAAGAGCTTCAAATTCTTTACAAAGAGCAGAACTGGAGGAACCAAAGATAATGTCATCCACATAAATTTGAACCATCAACATGTCTTTACCAACCTTTTTGATGAAAAGTGTTTTTCAATAGCTCCTCTTTACCCATTCTCCAAGAGATAATTGGAAAGGGTTTCATACCAAGTCCTAGGAGCTTGTTTGAGACCATATAAAGCTTTGATAAGCTTGCACACCTTGTTAGGATGATGTGGGTCCTCAAAACCTGGAGGTTGACATACATACACTTCTTGATCCAATAGCCCATAGAGAAAGGCACTCTTGACATCCATTTGAAACACTTGGAAGTTCTTGAATGCAGCATAAGCCAGAAAGATTCTGATGGCTTCAAGTCTTGCTACAGGAGCAAAAACTTCATCATAGTCAATTCCTTCCTCTTGAGCATACCCTTGCACTACTAATCTTGCTTTGTTTTTCACCACTATTCCTCTGTCATCCTTCTTATTTCTAAACACCCATTTGGTACCAATTGGCTCTGCCCCCTTTGGCAAATCAACTAATACCCATACCTTCTGTTTGTTGATCTGAAACAGTTCTTCTTGCATAGCTTCCACCCAACTGTTGTCTTCTAAAGCTTCCTTTACCTTGGTAGGAACATCTTGTGATAGAAAGGCAGCATGCATGCAAATGTTTGCATCAACAGACTTGCTTCTTGTCAACACAGGTGCTGACATTTCTCCAATAACATTTTCTAACGGATGATACTTGCTGATTCTTCTATCTTGAAACATTGGGAATTCATGGCTTCTTCCATTTGTGGGAAAATTGAGTTGAGGAATTATCACATCAGACTCAATGTTATCAATGGGTGAGATGGGATCAGGGGTTGTGTTTAACTCTTGGGAACTAGGCATTGACCCATAGGATTCATGGTCAAAACTGAGCTCATTTGATGCCAAATCATTTGAGTTTGAAGGCTCAGTGATCCTAGAGTCAGAGTTCTCCAAAGACTCTGAACTGTCATTTTCCGGTTGAACTTGAGCCGGAGTTTCAGTTGAGACAGGTTCCGTTTGAACTTGAACCGGAAGTTCTTCCGCTTGATTTTGAATCGAAACAACATCTGCTTCAATTTGAATGACATCATAAATATTGTTCACAACAGTTGGCTTCAGTGGCTTCATGCTGATAGAGGAAAAGAATGGAGGGTCAACAGAGAAATTCTTTGAGCTACTCCTCCAATGCTCATCAGCAGAAGTTTTGATTTCATGTACATGCACAGAAGTAAACTGTTCAGCAGGAAGACCCTTGACTAAACCAAGATTGATAATTCTTTTCATGTTCTTCTAATTTACATGTCCTAGCCTTCTATGCCAAAGATTAGACTCATCAACAGAGGCTTTGGATATAAAACAAGCAGTGCCACTGGTAGGTGCAGCAAATGACATATCCAGTACATAGAAACCTTCTTTCCTGGGTGCTCTTAGCAAAATCATTTCCTCAGGAATTTTAACCTTAGATTTAAGTATGATTGCTTTTTTCTCATTAAACAAAACATTTAACCTCTTATCACACATTTGTGAGACACTAAGTAGGTTAAAGTTTAATGTACCAATAAGATTAACTCTATCAAAACTTACTAAACCAATTGTAACATGTCCTCTAGCTGAGATGTACCCATTGTTGCTTCCAAAGGCAACGACTCTTCCATTGAATGTTTTTGTGTTATCTAGGATATTTTATTTCATGTCATGTGACTGGTGCAACCACTGTCAACGATCCATAGTCGATCTTGACTCTTATTTTGCACCTGCACATGTCACAAATTTATTATTTTTTGTAAGGGACCCAATCCTTTGCGGTCTTCGGTCTTCCCAATGCATCATTATACTTGTACTCTTTCAGTACTAAAGTAATAAAAATAGGTTGCTCAGTGAGCAAGTCATCACTCTCAAGGTCTAAACTTTGATAAGAACCTTGTTGATGAAATATTGCACTTCCTATTTTTGATTTTCTTTCCAATGCTTTTCTTTCTCTAAACTCTCTAAACTTCCTCTGTTTGTTTGACTCGGTTTTCACAAAATCATTGGTTGGAAATTGGTTATGACTTTGGACTCTAGTTCTTTCTGGTGAAGCAACATACTTATGTGATGCAAAGCTAGTTTTGACAAATTTTGCACTTTGAAGCGGAACAGTGGAACTTCCGCTTGAACTAGTCACAAATTCATTTTGACCATAATTTCTTTCTGTTTGAAAAAGGTTTCGAGGATTTACTTTTCCTCTTGAAGGATTTCTTCTTTCTTGAACTCTCAAACACTTCATAATTCTTACTAAACTTCACAGAAGGACTTTGTTTCAAATCAGTAACCGACATGAAGTTTTTTTTGTTTTCTGGTTGAACTTGAGTTCGAGCGGAGAATTTGTTCCGCTTGAACCTCAGCTGGAAATTTGTTTTGCTTAAATACTAAGAAACTTCCATTTCTTTCATTACCAATTAAAACCTGAATTGAATTTGACTCAAAATGCTTAACTGTATGACTTTTAACAGGTGAAACTTTTCCAGTTAGTATCATAGCCAAATTTTGAATTTTCACAGTTTTAGGTTTTACAGCTTGGTTTCTGTTCAGAGGGTTAAAGTAACAATCAGCTGCTAAATGACCCATTTTACCACAAACTATACACACTGGGATTCTACGAGAATCATATCACTGAGTGTATCTAGGGGATTTCTCATTTGTTTCTTGACTGAAACAGTTCTACCAAAAATTTGACCTTTGCCACTTTTAACATTTTCA
>JBCNJP010013580.1:0-12164 GCA_039602395.1 Deinandra increscens subsp. villosa
AAACTTCCGTTTTGAAGATGGCTGACACGCGTAAGACAGATGTGAAAGACATGATCCATGGTGATATGCTGGTAGGCTCAGCTCTTTGGTCTGAAAAGGTATGCGTTCACACTTAAAGATAACGTATGGCAGTTTGTTGGGTAACAGCACTTAGGTTAATTGCATTTCTATTTGACTGCATGTTCAAGTTCCCGATACACACGCTTGTCTCCAAGAGTGTGAAATTGAGCTCAAAAATCGGCCCCCCCCCCCTCTGCTTTGCGTGAGCAATGACCTGGGGATGCTTTGCATGTATGTAAGGCTCTCCTCTGCTTTGCGTGAGCAATAACCTGGAGTTGTTCATACATACGTGCTTCTAGATCACCTAAAATAAAATAAAATAAAAAATTGTATGTATACACCAAAAGATGCCAAAGAGCACAAGAAAAGAGACCCTCAAGAGTCCAAAACCCTCAGCCTTTGTCACTGATGAGAGCATTATTAAAAAATGTTTCAAAAATTCAATTGACTTTGTATATTATACCAAAAAAATCTATGTGATCATTCTTTCTCTTCTCAACCAAGTTTCGAGCTCAGTTTCAAACTTCTGGTTCAGGTTGTGAAAATATGTGGTAGGGAATTTATATGCTTGATAGTGTGTAATAACATGTACCTAGGATTTGTTGAAACCCTCTTGCTGTTTATAACTAATACACCTTATAAAGACAATAAAGTGACAAACAGCCTGATTAACAAAAGGGTTAAAGTTTAAAGTGGATCAGTATATTGGCAATCACCTGGACGTGTTCGAGTAACAGAAGCTTAAAAGGGTTCTTCGATCAGATTCATACGGTTTGATCCCATAGAAACCTTCTCATGTTTAAATTAGGGTATATTTGTTTAATTTTAATTTTTCTGGTGTGAGTATTTATGTTTCTTTGTTGAGTATATGAATTGGCCAGGTTGATTTGAAAAGTTTAAATAGGTTTTTATGGGTTTCAAGTAAGAAAGTATGACCCCCCACAGAATCTCGGTGGGAGATAATATGAAGTGAGTCATCGGGTTCAGGGGAAGTATTTATGGGAAACCCGTAACCTATCATAGGGTTTTTGGTTAAATAATGCTAAACCGATAACCAGTCATCTAGTCATCTTTGTCTGGTTAGTGTCTGTGTTCCATGTTGTGCTTTACAGGTTAAGTCAGAAAAAGACAACTCATGGACAAGAAAGTCAAAAGACTCAGTTGAGCAATGCATTGATGACGCTACTGATCAAGTTGAAGAACTAGCCGGGCAAGGACTTGCCCTATGCTCAAGGGAAGTTTGTTGGTTTTTCAAGTGAAGCTTCTGAAGACTCAAAAGATACCATTCGCAAGTTTAGGGGAAGCTGAATGAAGAAAAGATGCAGAGCAGTCACAACAAGATCTACAATCAAAGATGCCAAGATAGAGGTTTTCAAAATTCATCCTCTGAAGTTAATGGCAAGTAAAGACAGTTATTGATGATTCAGCAAGAACTCAACAGCTTTCAAAAAGGAGCAAATATTTGAGAATCCTCCTCTCATTGTGTGCTTATCATTTGAAGTTCAAGCTGATGCTGATAAAGAGAGAGAGCCATCAAACATCCCACATGCTGCCCAATGAAGATTCTCCAAGATAAATAATCTTCATCAACCCATGCTCAATCCAAGGAGAAGACTGCAAGTCTGAAGATTGAAAGTAGAGGACATTTAATATCACAAGCCAAGGGGAAGATTGTAAGGGAATAATTTGTGGCTTGTGTGTTAAATAGCTCATTGGCGGACTATTTTGAAGGCCTATGTGATAGAATAGGTGAAAATTAGTTGGGTTATGGATATATTGTGTCATTGGGCCATTTTAGACATGTTTGGGCCCAATTAGAAAGAGTTTAAAGGGAGTTTATTGGGCTTATGGGGTCTAATACGAGAATTATTATGTTTTAGGGTTAAGGAGGATTGCTTGTTGACCAAGCATATCATCTCCTATAAATAGAACCCTATAGGATCTTGGGTTGGTTGTTGATCATGGGGCAAAGCTTAAAGGGTGTTCACGAAATTCTCTTTAGAGAAATTCGAATTTGCGTATTGCAACCAGAGATTTCAACGTGTTTGTCTTCTAAATCGGTTTGTGATTGATTGTGTTATTTACTTTTCTAATCGTTATTATTGTTTTATTTCGATTATACTTGAATCACTCGATTGTTTGGATTCCGCACTCTCAATCGAGATTAGATATCGCATGATGACCGTTTACGGGACTTACAGTTTCATCTCTAGATTTGTCTAGCATTGCTTGACCATTGAATCATGAGTCTAAGTTTAGGCTCAGTATCCATCATTCACGGATTCGATCTTTCGGTTGACTCTTGTTTATTGCATGACCTTGATGTTGTTTCGGTTGTGGTTCAGTCTTTCTTCATGCAATCATTATGTGACCGTTTGTTGGTTCGTTAATCTTTTTCTTTGGGTGTATCATTTAATTCTAAATACTTGGCGTCATCAGAAGGGTACTATGTGTGGATGTGACCGATAATCATTAATAATCAAGTCATTCTTCATTTCAAGATATGTTTATATTATTAGTTTTCTCGCATCTCGAGTTATGTTATTTGATTTATGTTAACAGGATTCTCGCATTTTAAGTTATGTTTTCGGTCCATGTTATTGAGTTCATGTATTTCGAGTCATGATAGTCGATTTAAGTTATCGAACTCATGTACTTCGAGTCATGCTATTCGGTTCGTGTTATCAGGCTCATGTATTTCGAGTCATGTTATTCGATTCATGCTATCAGATTCATGCATTTCGAGCTATGCTATTCGATTCATGTTATCGGGCTAATGTATTTCAAGTCATGCTATCCGGTTATATCACCGAATACATGAATTTCGAGTCATGTTGTTCGGTTCATGCTATCAATACATGTATTGCAAAGCATGTTATTCGGTTCATGTTATTGGTGCATGTATTACGAGACATGTCGTCCGGTTCACATTATCGATACATGTATTTCGAAACATGGCGTTCGATTCAGGTATCGAGGCCATGCATCTGAGATCATGTAATTCAATTCATGTTACCGAATTCATACACCACGAACCATGCGGTTTATTCCAAGTCAGCGGAGGCATGTTGTTCTGAAACGTACCGTCCGGATTACGCTAGTCGTGACACCCGAATGAGTACTAATCGGCTTATGACATCCAATGCGTGGTTTTCCCGTACAGTTTGTGGTACTCGATTTCTTTTGGTATCATTGGTTTTAAGCCTTTTGGTGACTCACCACTTGGATTTTACGGTTGCGTGTCGTTAATCCGAGTGTTGATCATTACTCTACTCTTGCTAAATCAGAGACTCATACGCGCTGCCACCAACGATTGTGTGTGATGCTAGATTAGCATACGATCGACATTGGTTGTGGGGTATAGGTCTTAGGTTTTAGCAAGGGTTGATTCAGATTCTGTCCAGATATCGTGTCTCGTAAGGTAAACGGGATGTGGGTCGCTACCCATCTAGTTCACCGGAACTTGACGCTTTGTTTGGATAGGAAGTCTGAAGCTCCGGATATTTGTTTATATCTATTATCAGTATTGGTTTATTCTATGCGAGCAATGCGATTGAGTGAACCTATGTGTGTGATCAATGTGAATCTATGTGTGATCAATGTGAATCAATATGCTCGATGTGAATCCGTGTGAATCTATGTGGTTTTATGAGATCGAGTTGGGATACTTTGAAGAAATCCATGTTGCATCCATTACTCACCTGAGTCTCCTAACCACCCCCCCCCCCCCAGTCTCGCCCCTAAAGTAGGGGAGACTATGGTCCATTATATTTGGTTAGTCTTTTGGTTGATTCTGGTTCGGTCATAGTGTAATCCTAAGATCTATTACTCAATTTTTGTTGGTCACCCTATGTTGTTATATCAAGCTCGGCTGTCTGATATCTGTTGTATAGAATAGGATGTTCTCTGAAGACAAACAGTACTCACTAAAGGTATTAAAGATGTGGTGGGTTAGCTACGGTACACCCTATATATAAGCATCGGTAATTCCTTTAGGGTGCATTGGGACTTGGACGGAAGACAGTGTGTGTGTGTGTGGGGGGGGGGGTAAGTCTTTGATCATTGGTTATATCACAATCCTTTCTCCTTAATCACCATTCCAAACCTAACCCTTGCGGTCGGGTAAAAGTTTTGGTGCCGATATAATAGATTCAGTAATCGAGAATATATCCCTATCCTCGGTGAAATCTTTTATGTCGTCTCTTTGTTGGTTTCAAATGTCAAAATGTGTTGGTAAGACTCTTTTAACTATTCTTTTCTCAAAAAATTTAAAGTCTCTTCTAATTTCGGGACGAAATTCCCTAAAGTAGGGGGGACTGTAACATTTGCAAATTACCCGATTGTGAAATCCGACCCGTTTTAAACCTTCATGATTTACCGATTTGTAAGTTATCGTGAACCGGAAGAATTTTTTAGTGTCTACACCCCAATTAATGAATCTAAATGATTTATAAGTGATTTTCAAAGCCAAATACTTAATTACAATCAATTAGAATCAAATTGGATGTCTCAAATTGAAAATAAAGCAATTCTCCATTTTTACACAATTTCAGTACACGATTTGTCTTTACCGGGAATCTTGCGTTTGATCATCGTATGTCAAATTGATTTATTTATGATTCTATTGGTCCTAAATAACATCACAAGTAGTTGACCCTCGAAATGTTGGTGATTAACCTGTTGGTGATACGTACACAAATTAACCCGAGATCGTGCTTTGTTGTTCATAATTCTATGTTTGATATGTTATATTCAATTTCATGTGCTTGGATGTGTTTCTTATGATGTGAAATGTAAAATGATGAAAGACGGTGAAAACGGGACTTGAATCCGATTAAAAATGAAGGAGTTATAGCGAAAACGGTGAAACCGACCAAAAACGACCATAAAACACATCTTATTAATTTAATTATCACTTTGAAATGTTTATATATCATGTTTGTACTTGGTTTTAGTTGAAATGGCCAAAGGAATCAATTGGTAGAGGAATCGGGACCAAAAACCCTAATTTCGGTTGACCAAAACATCATTTTTAGCCAACGGTCAATGAAAGTCAATGCTGGTCAAACCTGCTGGTCAACACATACGTCGCGGTACGCGACGGACACACCCTAGGGATGTCGCGATACGCGATCCAATTTCTGTCGGGCCCAGATTCGGGTTTACTCATTTTTGGGCCTATTTAAGCATCCTTACCCATTTTTCTCCTCATTTCTTCAACCCTAATCACCCTAGAACGACCAAAACGGCTGCCCCCTTCTTTCCTCCTCACTTTTGATGATCCAAGGCTCGATTTAGGAGGTTTTTGGCTCACCAAAGTGTCGGTTTTCATCATTTAAGGTTCGTTACTTCAAACCTATCATTTTTCTTCCCATGCTTTTGCTACCACATGTTAAAGATTCGATTTTTATTAAGTTCCATGCTAGATCTTGTCTCTACATGTTCTTGGATGTTAGATCTAGGGAATTATTTGATTAAAGATTGAATTTTTATGAGTTTTATTTGATTTCTATGATGAATCTTTGTTAGAACTTGTTGAACCTTGGTGGATCTTGCTTAAGATTGTTAATGATTAAGTTTTTATGCATGCTTGTTCTTCAAGATTAGATCTTTAATCTAGATCTAGGTTTTTATTTGTGGAAAATGCTAACTTTATGTATTTTTTTTATAAAAGTAATTATATATATTATGTTATGCAAGCATGTTTAGATTTATATAAAAATGATGATTTGATATTGATAAATGATAGGTCTAGGATATTTGAGCATGATTAAAATGTTATGAATACATTTCATACAAAAGACTTGATCTTGGGTGATTAGTTTTGCCTAAATAATTTAAAATAGGGATATGTTGAAAATAAGCAATTTGACAAAAATTAATAAATAAATAATAATTGTTTATTTGATGGATTTATGACTCGATAATTTTTATACGTTATGATTATACTTAAAATAGCCTAGAATTAATTTATGGATGATATTGTGGCTTATGTGATTTTATAGAAAATAATTAAGATTTGAAACGTCGTAAAGTTAATTAGTGGTATAAATATTTATTTGCCATTGTTTGACTTAGTTTTAGATTTGACCCATCTCATGACCTCAATCGTACGTTATCACCGTAACTAAATCATGTTGATACCTGATATGTGCGTCGTGTGAAGTATCAAACAAAGGACAAGTTCAAGCCAAATGTCATCTGGCCGAACTTGGTCCGAACCAGGAGTTCGGACTGGCCGAACCTGAGGTTCGGACAGAGATCGGCTAGTCGACTATAAATAGAAGTTTGTTCTTTGTGTTCAGCAGTTCTGAGCGTGTGTGATTTCTTAAGTGTGTGTTTCTGAGAGTGTTTTCTTTGTGTCATTTCAGAGTGTTTTACTGATTGTAGTTGTTCGTTTGTGATCAATAAAACAATCGGTTAATTACGTTTCGATGTCCGAATAGCTAGATTGAGTAGACGATCCGATGCTTACGTATTTCCAAGTGGTATCAGAGCTTTCTGGTTCACTCTACTGATCTGTGGTTGCTATTTTCGGACTATTGAGCGTTTTTAGTGTTTTCTCGAAGTTTGTTTACGTGTTTTTGATCGATTCATTCGTGTTTACTGTGTCAAAACTCCTTCTAAATCATTCCGTATCATCTTTCTCGATCCACTGTTGCAAGTTTCATCAACTCTAGTCAAAATTTGCATGTTTTTGAAAAATTATGTCGAGGTTCGGAGTTCACTGGTCAGGTTCGGAGTAACTGCTCCGAAGTTCAAGTTCGGAGCTCCGAAGTTCGATCTCGGTGAGAGTTCGGTCAGTGTTCGGCAAGAGTTCGGAGTTTGGTCTAGTTCGGTGGAGGATCAGAGGTTGTTTCGGACATAGTTTGGTGTTCCATAGTTCGGCTAGAGTTCGGACTTTTGATTTAGGCTAGAAGAGAGTTCGGAGGGAGTTCGGAGCTCAGTGTTGAGTTCGGAGCAAGTTCGGTCAACAGATTTTAAAAATTTTCAAACGATGACGGAATTTCAAGCTTTTGCAGCCATGCAAAACGCGATGCAAACAATGTTAAACTTTGATAATGAAATTGGAACAAGTCAGAAAGTTCCCAAATTGTTGAAACTTGAAGATTATCAGAATTGGAAGCAACGATTTTCGGCTTATATAAGTACAAATGATATCGATTTGTGGATTCCAATCAAGAAACTTTATCAACATCCAACTGATGCAGGAGATTTCAAGGAAGTTCATACTTGCGATATTGCTGAAAGAAAAGCCTATGAGCTTGAACAAAAAGCTTTCGGTTATCTTACGATGGAATTACCCACTGAGTTGTTACATCAATTCAGTACATGCAAGAAATCAAAATAATTGTGGGATGCTTTATCAGCAAGATGTGAGGGTAATGATGATTATAAGAAAAGTCGGAAGAAAGTGCTAAACAAAGAATTTGATAACTTTCAGTTTTATGACAATGAGAATAATACTGCTCTTGTTTCCCGATTTTCACATCTGATTAGTGAATTGAAGGTTGTTGGAATTGAGAAGACTGATGTTGATTTGAAGGAAAAGATTATGGAAGCATTTCCTGAAAAATGGGAAAATTATGTTTTGCTTCTTAGTCATGATAAGGATTATTCTGCTTTAACATTTCACGAGCTTACTGGAAAACTTCATGCTCAGGAAATGGAAATGCTAAATTCTAAGAAGTCAACTGCTACTTTGCAAAATCCTGAATTGTATCATGGTGAGAATAGTGCAAGCATGAGTGCTAAATCTAAGCCAAATCTGAGTTCCGCACCAAATATTGCTTTTATGGCTGGAGTTTCAGGAAATTCTGATAGTAACTTATCACGAAGTTGTAGTTTTACAATTCAAAATTCTTCAAGTCAGAATGCTTTTTCTGCTGAATCAACGGATGATTGTGCCAAAATTATTGTTGCATTGATTTCATCATCTTTTGGTTTGATTATCAAGAATGTTGCTGATGCAAAATTAACAAGGGATGATCTGGATGCTCTTAATGATGACCAATTGACTGAATTGGATTTATCTTGGCAATATGCTATGCTGAGTCACCGATCAAAGCGATTTTTCAAGAAGTATGGAAAATCTACTTCTGATTTTAGTGAGAAATTAGGTTTTGATAAATCAAAATTGAAGTGTTACAAGTGTTCAAAGCTTGGACATATCCTAAAGAATGTCAACAGGCACATATTAGCAAGTCTGGTTTTCCTTTATCACCCAAGCCTGGTTTTTCTCAACCATCTTCTAGTAACACAGACAAGGCAACAACTTTAACAATTCAATAGGATGCTATTTATGATTGGGGTCAACGGTTTGGATATGATTCATCAGCCTTGTTGAAAGAAAATACATCTTTGTTGGATAAACTTCAAAAGCTCTCTGAGGAATTCAATTTGATTAATTCAGATTTGAAAATTTCTAAGGAGCATGAGAAGGAGTTGGTATTGAAGAATGAATGTCTGATTACCGAGATTAAGTTGTTGAATGAAGCTTTAGAGAAAGTTGAAGCTGCAAAAGCTAAGATTTCTGAAGAAAAGGAAAAGTTAGTTCAAGAAGTTAAGAAATGGAAATTTGATGCAGAAGATGTTGTTTCTGATTTCAATAATTTGTTTGACAAATCCAAAATCAAGATTGATTTGCTTACAAAGAATGTTGAAAAATCTGCTGCTAAAGTTGAAGCATATCAAGTTGACATGGAAAAGTTGTTAGATGAGAAGCGGGAATTGGTGAGTGTAAATAAAGTTCAGAAAGCAAATTTGGAAATTCAGAAGCGAAATGAAGATATATTGAAGAAAGAATATCTTAAGGGCATGGAAAATCTTCGTATGCAAAAGTTTGAAACACACAAAGTTGCCAAAAGATTGATTGCTACTGAGAAGGAGTTAGCTGAAGCTCAAAAGCAAATTTCTGATCTCAAGATTCAAGTCATTGATGCTAATAGATTGCTCAACAATGTTTCAAATTCTCAAGTGTTCACAAGCTTCTTAGCTAATGATGCAAATTTTGAGAAAATGTTTGATAAAACTGCATCACCCCCTGCTCAAATCAAAGAAGCTTTCAAAGAAGTAAAGGAACGGATTGAAGAATTTGATTATTTAAAGGTTTCAGCATCTACTTCTGAAGAAGAAAAGGTTGTTGAGAGGAAGAAAAACAAGAAGAATAAGAAGAAAAAAGGCAAGAAATCTGAGATTCTTTCTGCTCCAAAGTTTGTATCTGGTTCATCTTCTGCTGATAATGAGAAATCAGCTACTTCAAGTGACTAGATTAGGTCTCAACCTGAATTTGATGAGAAGATCCTTTATGATCAGAAGAATGTGACTGAAGTGAAAGCTGAATTTTCTCGCTTAGCAAAGAATGGAAATTCTACATCAGAGGAGAAGGTTTCTGGAAATAAATTTGGTTTAGGTTTTTCTGGCATGAAAGGTAAAGCTGGGGAGGTTCCAGCATCTGCATCATAAAACTTGCAGAAGCTTAAAGTGAAGCAAGTGAAGAAGGAGGTTTTCAAAGTAGATAAGGTTCAACCTGAGAGATTCTATAAGCTCAAAGGTTCTGATCAGCTTTTCTTTGATAGAGAATTTACTCTTCATTGTGTTGATGCTCGGAAGATTTCTGAAGTATTTGTGAAAGATAAAGTTTCTTTTGATGGTTCTCAATCTCGAAGCACAACATCCAAATGGGTTCATGATCACAGACATCAGGTATATGATTCTAATTCTGATCATGTTCGAGATATTCATATGTGTAGCTCATCGCAGGTACATCACAAGTGCGACAAGACAAAACGAATTTGTTATATTTGTCACCGAACGGGGCATATGGCAAAGGAGTGTCCACTACCTGCTGATTTACCTGGTATCAGAGTTTTTGGTAAATCTGCCAAACCAATGTTCTTTAATGAAGAAGGCAGAGTTTTTAATGAAGTTGAGCCTACATTCTTTCTCAAACAAAAATGGTTTGTTCCAATCTTTCAAAAGGTTCAAAATGTAGGTTCATCATTACAGTCATCTGTGATTGCTTCATCAAAAGTTGAATTACCAAAACAACAACAATGGAAACCTAAGGTGGTTTCTAAGCAAAACCAGGACACTGGTCGCCCAGAAACGATCCGCTTCGGGTCATTTATGAACTAATCAGTTTGACCAGTGTGTAGGTACTTCTAGAAGCCCTATCGACGATTGCAAAGTTGTTGATGGAGGAGTATTCTGCATAACTTAAATTTCATGATCAATTTTTTTTAAATCTGTAAATTTTCTGAATTCTAAAACTCAATATATCCGTGTTGATTGATCAATTTTTCTTTCATTACAAGTTTTTCTCAAAAAGCCAAAAATAGAGTCTTGTTTTTTAGTAATATGAAAATCTAAAAATAGAGTTTTCATTTTAAGGGGGAGAATTGTAAGTAAGGGGGAGTATTGAGAAAAAGCATGTTATGGGGAGAAGGTGTATACATGCACAATATATAAATTTATGAGAAATTGATCATTGGGAAATGATGGTACATTGGCTTACATATCTGACTCATGAATAGAGTAGAGGAAAGGGCCATAAGATCATTGCTTGATGTGCTTGGTAGGCTCGACAAATCAGAAAGTATTCAGATGTGATATACACTAAATACTAATTCTTGACCAAGTGGACAACATCTTGATGCTTATTTCATGACACAAAAAGAAAAATTTAAACTTGTTTGATTTTCTTTTGCAAAGATTTAAACTTGTTTGATTTTCTTTATTTTGTCAAACGATCGGACTTTCTCTGCGTGTCCACAAAACCGACCTGATCGTTATTCGTTTGACGTTCTGCTTTATTTTCTTTGGTGTTTCGTATAACTCATCGGACTTTCTCTGCGTGTACGGGAGTACCGACCTGATTGTTATTGAGTTATACAATTTCAACTTGTTTTATTTTCTTTATTTTATTAAATCCGAGGCCTTATCTGCGTATCGAAAGATCGACCTTAAGGTAGACGATTTAACGTTCTTATTTCTTTTTGCATGGAACACAGTTGACTATATCATGAAAAACATTATGCGTTGTGAACAATCACAAATGTTATCACACAAAAGGGAAAAAGAAAGAAAAACAGAAAAATGTCTGAATATGTCTGATAGTGTGGGGTACACTGGTCAAAACAAATCTAATCAATACCTTAACATATCCAGATGTTATGAGTATGATTCTATTTGAGTTTAAGATGGACAAATTATACCGGCAATCAGCATGACTTGTGAGTTTCAATTAATAGAAATTGAAGTGTAGTTCAGTGCGTCAAGACCAATATGATCCCATATAGTGATCTTTCTCATACCAAAAAGAGCGTTTGTTTCAGTATTGCAATTTTATTTCACATCAAGAAAAATACAAAAAGATTTTCGGTGTGTTTTAGAATATACTTTGAAAAATTAAAAAGATTCTAGGTTTGTTTTGATATAAACTTTCTAAAGCCAAAAAGATTTTATTTCTGCTTTATTTTCGATCAGGTCAACATGTGATACAAATTCAAATTTCAAAATCATATCTTGGAGTTTCGAAGAGACGTTTTACGCCAAGATTATTTAAATGATTGAGCAGGTTGCTAAAGTGCAAGATTTCATCACTTCAAGTCTTCTGAAGTTGTTGATAAAAGACCAGAGATACACTAGATGTCATCAAGTATTCAAGATCAAGCTATGATTGAGTTGAGGAGGAGTTTGTTCGAAGATTCATTTCATTAGACGAACGGATTCGACACTTGAGGGGGAGCTTGATTGAAGATACAGAGTTGATGATGTTGAAGAAATACTGCACACGACGAGGGGGAATTTGTTGATACCTGATATGTGCGTCGTGTGAAGTATCAAACAAAGGACAAGTTCAAGCCAAATGTCATCTGGCCGAACCTAGTCCGAACCAGGAGTTCGGACTGGCCGAACCTGAGGTTCGGACAGAGATCGGCCAGTCGACTATAAATAGAAGTTTGTTCTTTGTGTTTAGCAGTTCTGAGCGTGTGTGATTTCTTAAGTGTGTGTTTCTGAGAGTGTTTTCTTTGTGTCATTTCTGAGTGTTTTACTGATTGTAATTGTTTCTTTGTGATCAATAAAACAATCGGTTAATTACG
>JBCNJP010013581.1:0-12163 GCA_039602395.1 Deinandra increscens subsp. villosa
AAAGGAGATATTGCTGCTGTCAATCCTAACTTGGTGATGCCTTCACCTTCAGAGCTCATCTCAGGTACAACAACTGTAAATATTAAACCTGAATTTACTGATATTGCAGATGTACCACCTCCACCTTCTTTCACTTACAACCCAAACCCAATGCCTACAACAGTTCCATCTATCTTATAGTCACTTGCCATCACGCCCTACAAACCTCCCTCCATCTCCAAGAAAGTTGCCACCAAACTTGCCAATCCCAAGTACAGAACAGATAACTTTACTCCCATAGTTCCCCTCAGGAAGAAGCCTCCACCTACCATGGATTTCTCTGATATCTTCCCACCTACTCCACCTTCAACCCCTACACCAGAAGCTGATAGACCACCAACACAAACTTCCCTACCTCCACTCACCATCAATGAACCTTCTACCACCATCACCAAACCTACTGAAGCTCAAACTGGCCCTTCTTCATCTGACAAAGGCAAGAGACCTGTTGTGCCAGAATCTACATTTGATTCTGATGAAAAAAGGTTGATAAGAAAAAGGAAAATGATGCATGCCAAGAACAAAAGAGATCAAAGGCAGAAAAGAAAAGCTCCACCCAGAAAAAAACAAATTGTGGGTTGGACAGTGGATGAAGCCAGCTTTGATTTCACTTTCAAAATGGCAAATGGCACAACTCAAGTGGTAAACGTTCACAAGGCCACTACATATCTTACTTTGCTGCAAATGACAGACATAATTCTGAAGCTTCGAGAAATTATGAGTCCCTCAAGAGCTGAGCACATGTTGAGGCTTGTAATTGAGCCAACTGTGTTGGAATACGGAGTGTTCTACAGAAGCAGCTTAGATGATGACTCAGCAGAAGAAAGAGCCTGCAAGTGAAATAAAGTTTATCATTTGGGAAGAGGAGGAGAAGCTCTTTTATGTTCACAGAGCCGATGGCACCTTCACAATTCATGAGTCCATTTATGTTCTACAGAAGCAGCTTAGATGATGACTCAGCAGAAGAAAGAGCCTGCAAGTGAAATAAAGTTTATCATTTGGGAAGAGGAGGAGAAGCTCTTTTATGTTCACAGAGCCGATGGCACCTTCACAATTCATGAGTCCATTTATGTTCAAGAAGAATGGAGCGAAATGGACTGGGAATCTTTAAAGCATGTGAAGGTGACCAAAACAAACTTAAAAGAGCTGTCCCAAAACCTTGATGCCAACATCAGAACCACGGACAATTAGGATAAGGAGAAGAAGATTTTTGGGTACAAGTCAATTATTGAAGATAAACATTGGAATTTGACAGCATCAGCTTAGGGGGAGATTGTAAGGAATATTGCGCTTGGAAGATTTCCGGCTGAAAGCCAATTTTGTTATGTTCCGGCTGAAGTTGAAGTTGAAGCGGAATTCTCACTTCAAGCGGAACTGGCAGTTCAAGCGGAAAGAAGCAATTTTGTCATTTAGCGAATATTCCGGGTGAACTCGATTATCCACCAGATAATGAGTTCAACCAGACTTTTCCTGAGATGTCTTTTCAGCAAGTCCAATCCTGCAAAAGCTTCACGTATGCTTCTATATCTGATTCAAGCCGCTCTCCTAAAGTAGTATGTTGCTGCAAACACGCAAGATATTCCACTTGTCGATGTTTATTCATTGATCTCATCAGCACTATATATAGCATAGTTAGCTCTTAGTTTAGACATCATCATTATCATCGTTGTTATTCGTTCTTGAACAACTTGTAATAGTGTAGCTTTGAGTTAATGTAATAGTGCCGAGTATTTGATACTTTGTTGTTACTATCTTTCTGCAAATCAAGCTTTTACATTATACACAAGAACTGATATCTCTTAAGTAAAGTGAAATATAACTTTAATTCCGCAGGGTTATCTTTGCAAGTAAAGGGCTTTGTTTTAGTTTAACTCTAACTAATAACGATCCTACACCTTATAAGTCCTTCCTAATAGATAATTTCTACGCTCGAACAGGAGTTCACCTTTTAAGTACTTCTACCTCAACTAAACCTAACCACCTTCGAATCTAATCTAGGGCACCTTAGGCTAGTAGGAGCTACCACTATTTACCTAATTGACACGAAATAGCAAAATAGTTAAGTAAGCTAAGGAATTTTCTTGTGGGACAATTTTATCCTAGTTCATTAACCAACCCGACTACCCGACAATCTATTACCTTTTGACTCTCTAGATAGGCAGAATACTAAGATCATCATATTGACAAGTAATTAATTCTATGATCACTAAATTAGCAACAGATAACCAATAGCAAGCATATAACCTACTACTAAAACATTTAGCTCAAACCGAAACACATTCGCAAGAAAAACATGAATTAACTAATAATCAAGATAGCAACTTTAAGACTCATATGCATACAATTTTTGCAAATAATGCGATTTAAAAAAACATCCAAACATCAATCAACTTACATAAGCGAATAAAGTCAAAAACATCAATCATTCATCCGCATGGTGTAGATGATACAAGTAATTTATCCTACAATCATGTCTAGAACAGAAAACAACAATAAAGATGAGTTCTTTCTAGGAAACATGATATAGTCTAAGTAGAAACAAGAATTGAAAGAAAAATCAAGAATCTAATTGAAGATAGATGATGAATAATAGGACTCTAGTGAACTTCTCTTGATTCCAGCCTCTCTCCAGCTTCAATATTCGTCCAAAGAGCTCCTGGAACCGGCTACATGTTGTCAGTCTCGAAACAATAACTTAATCGCGAATTTATAAGAAAACCCTAAAAGTTACAGAGAAACACCCTCTAAGTGTTTCGCTTAGAGGTTTGGCTGTGGGAGGCGATACACATGGAGGCTATGTGGCGACAAATTAGTTGGTCAATGAATTTTAACTGCCTATTGACTTTTCTTTGGTGCGCGTCTCGCCTGGAACTACATCTCCAGCAGAAGATACACCTACTCTTCAAATTTGAGCATTTCTTCATAATTTCTTTTTTTAATTACCTCCACTTCTCCATTGGCCTCGGGATTCCATTATTCACCTACAAAATACTGTAAAAGTATAATAAAGACTTAAAAAATAGTAAATGACTCAAACCACATAAAATGACCCAAATGGGACCAAAATTGACTCATTTAATGTACAATTTACACTGGAAAATCAAATGTGCTTGCAACACATGGATCTAGTCAAAGTACATCATACATGGCATGAATCTAATCAAGTTACATCATACATGGCATGGATCTAATCAAATTACATCATACGTGGCGTGGATCTAGAAAAATTACATCATACATGGCATGGATCTAGTCAAATTACATCATACATGGCATTGATCTAGACATATTACTTCAAGATCACTTAAACTTGATGATGAAGAACATCGATCTAGTTCTAATTAAAATGACTCAAATGGGACCAAAATTGACTCATTTAATGTACAATTTACATAGGAAAATTAAATGTGTTTGCAACACATGGATCTAGTCAAATTACAGCATACATGGCATGAATCTAATAAAGTTACATCATACATGGCATGGATCTAGTCAAATTACATCATACGTGCCATAAAGCTTCACTGCTTGTGCGGGCCCCCGTTAATTCCTTTGAGTTTCATTCTTGTGAACGTACTCCCTAGGCGGAATACTAAACGCGTTATGGATCTAGACAAATTACATCATACATGGCATGGATCTAGTCAAATTACATCATACATGGCATGGATCTAGACATATTACTTCAAGATCACTTAAACTTGAACATACTTCAAGTTCGGATAGAGTTTGTATCCTGTTCGACCAAGATTCTAGTTCATATTCTGTTCGGAAAGAGTTCGTATGGAGTTCGGATAAGGTTTGGATACTGTTCACTGAGTTTAAGTTTGGAAGAGGTTCGGTTACAATTTCAAGTTCGGTTAAGGTTCGGAAAAGCAGTTCCTATCAAGTTTGCCTGGTGTATTCAGTTTGTATCAAGTTCGGTAGAGGTTCGGACACTGTTTTAAGTTCGTGAAGAGTTCGGATAAACAGTAAAAAAAGATTTTGAAAATATCGGAATTGCAAGCCTTTGCAGCGATCCAATCGTAGATGCAAACTCTGTTGAACTATGATAATGAGATTGGGACTAGCTAGAAGGTTCCCAAATTGTTCAAACGAAGACTACCATAACTGGAAGAAAAGATTTGAAGCATATATTGGAACCACGGATTGTGACTTATGGATTGCAATGGACGCATTATATGTCTATCTGGTTGACAATAACAATGTCCTTGTTATGCAAAGGAACTTGAATCTGTCTCAGAAAGCTGATTACTCAAGGGAACAAAAGGCTTACAGGGTTCTTACACAAGCTTTACCAAAGGAACTGTTACATCAATTCAAAATGTGTAGACATTCTCTTGATCTATGGACGGCTTTGAAAGAACACTGTGAGGGAAATGATCAGTATAAGAAAAGCAAAAAGAAGGTTCTGAAAAAAGAGTTCGATAAATATAAACACTTTGATGGTGAGGAAGTACTAGAGCTGATTTCAAGGTTTTGCCATCTTCTGTCTGAGATGGATACGGTTCAAATCAAGAAGGAAGATGAAGAATTAAAAGAAAAGTTACTCGAAGGTCTACCACCAAAGTGGGAACCATATGTCTTGATGCTTACGAATGACAAGGAATACTCAACTTTGACTTTCTTGAAGTTATTAGGAAAGTTGTAAGCTCGAGACTTGGAGATGAAAAATGTCAACAATACTCCAGCTAGAATTCAAAATCCTGATGTTTATTATGGTTCTATTCGGAAACTATATCGGAAAAAGCTTGGAAACATGCAAGTTCTAGACCAGCAACTGCCTTTGTGGTTGGTGGTGTCTCTATATCTGGAAATGGTTCAAATTCTAAAAACTATGAGTCACATGGGTGTAATGTTTCAGTTCTGGTAAGCAACACCATGAATGCTAGCAAGATGGTTCTTTCTGTTACAACAACGGAGGATTATATGGTATTAGTGTCTGCATTGATTTCATCCTACTATGAAGTGATTACGGGGAAACTGATTAACGCAGAACTGACTGAAGAAGACTATGATCAAGTCGATCCGGATGACTTGGACCTTATGGATATAAATTGGCAGTTTGCAATGCTACCTCGAAGGGTGAAGCGGTTTCTCAAGATAAACTGGCCGAAAAGATCTCAATTCAGGTGGTCGCATCGGATTTGATACGTCCAAAGTGAGGTGCTACAACTGTTCTAATTTTGATCATTTTGCTAGAGAATGCTCCCAACCCAAAAAGCAAGAGTATCAAAAATGCACTCCGAAGTCATCTGAATCTTCAAATAGTAATGCTAAATATAACGCAACAAGTTCAAGGAGTATTTCTAATTCAAACCCTAAATCTGAAAATAATAAATCTCTTGTCTCCCAAGAAGACAAGACATATAATTGGGGCAATCAATTTCCTGACTCATCTGCCTTGATTGTGAAACATGTGGAGCATGTGGATGCATTGACTGAATCCACATATGAAGGAGATGAAACAAATGATATCATAGGATCAGCTCAAGATGCTTAAACACTACTGAAGTAAAAGTTTGCTTTCATGGAAAACAATATACCTGAGCATGATGATTCTGATGAAATTCTTCTGTTGAAGAAGGAAATAGAAGTTCTCATGCAAGAAAAGGAAACTTTGATTAAAGATTGTGAAGCAGCAAAAGTGGATGTTCAAGACATTGCTAATGATTTTGAGGCGCTTTTTAAAGAAGTTATCCTTTGCAACAAAAGTATGAGAAAGCTCACAAGAATGCAATGGATGCTGCTGATAAGATCATTTCGTTGCAAGAAAAATTAAGAAAGCTATATGACGAAAACAACACTCTTAAATCAGAAAATGGAGCTCTTAAAAGAAACAACTTGAAGGACTCTGTTGTGGCTCTAATGGCCAATTCGTCGAAGGTAGTAAATTCTTCTTCTTCGTGTGAAACTTGTGTCCAATTTGCACAATCTAAGAGTACTCTCT
Source organism: Deinandra increscens subsp. villosa (assembly GCA_039602395.1). NCBI lineage: Eukaryota > Viridiplantae > Streptophyta > Magnoliopsida > Asterales > Asteraceae > Deinandra > Deinandra increscens. The sequence continues at coordinate 5,990 of JBCNJP010013581.1, forward strand.
TAGATGAAAAGTCAAAACTGTATGACCAAGTAGCTGTTACAAAAGCCGACATGGAAATCTACAAGACCCATTGGCAGGAAACAACCAAAGAATTGATGTCGGTACACGAGCAACTACGTATCCGAAAAAATGATTTTACCAAGCAGTCTGAAATGCTCGTGTCAGCTCATAAGGATTTGGCAAACCATCAAAAGATTGTTTCTGACTTAAAAATTGAAGATTTTAAATTAACAAACAAGATTGAAACTTTTAAAATTCCTTTGTCATTCACAAACTTTCTTTATAATGATGAAAAGTCAAATGAGTCAAAAAAATTCGCCAAGTTCCTGCACCAGTGGTCATTACAAATAGTCCGCCTAGTGTTGTTATTGATGACAAATGTGATTATACTTCCTATAAAAAGGATGTATCTGGTTCATCACATTCAAACACCACTGATAAACACTCAAAGGAAAATTTTGCACTCGATCTTGGAGTCGATGAATTGTTTTACAATATATCTGACTTTGACAAGATTGATGATTTAATTTCTGACACCGAAACTGAGTTGTTAAAAACTGTTTCAAACAAAAACACTAAGGATGAGCTTATTTCCAAATATAAATTCGGGGAAATTAAATCTGAACTTAAAACGATGAGTGCTTATGAGCAGAAAACAATTGCTCGTGAAAAATCAGTCGGTGGCAAGAAACCCAAGAATAGTGGTGTTGGTTTTGAAATTGACACTGGATCTAAACCAATTAAACATTTTGACAAATGTTCCACTTCAAAATCATCACCGGGTCAATCTGACAAATCAGATGTCAAGAACAAATCTGTTGTTTTTGATCGGGCTGAAAAGTGGACAACTTATCGCTTAAAGGGTTCAGATAAAATGTATAGCGATAAGGACTTTCCGTTGGATATGGTGAATCCAAATTTGATTGATAAGATCTTTACGGGAGGGTTTGGTCCTAATTATGACCCGAACAGTGTTAGTATGCCCAAAGGACACACTAACATCTGAATCTCATTCTGAGAAAGTAAATCATCATTTTGACAACGGTTTGGTTAATCGTGTCAAGAAATAAGTTAAGAAATCACTGTTTATTCCTCAATCACCAAAAGCATAGAAACCAAGTTTTTCAAAGTCAAGCTTTAGAAGGCCAAATCAGTTTTTTAACAAATCTCAATATCATGATGAGGGTTTTTATGATGATTTTGGCTACAGGCCACATCCACAAGCTTATGGGAGGGGTCCACAATGGTTTGAGAATGGTTTTAGAGGTAGTGCGGGTCCATCGGGACATGGTGATCGTTGGGGTGGGTATTCAAATTCTGGTAATGGTGTTTTTGAAAGAAATACACGTTTTAATGATGGATACTTTCGCGATGAATTTTATCAAGAATGTGATAATGGTTATGATTCTGGTTTTTGTGATGATTTCTATGATCATCATGGTTTTCAAACTCAAAAGAGATTTTCCAAATCTAAAAACTTAAAACCAATCTTAGAAACCTTTATGGATGATGACACGATTGAAGAAGTCGTTATCGATCGACGTCGATGCTTCAAGTGCAAAAACCGTGGTCACACATACCGTAATTGTCCTTTTAAGAGGGGTAAAACTGAGAAGTCTGGTAATGCTTCTGATGGTTATAATTCAGATAAACCAGCATCTGCAACTTCACAAAAACATGTGAAATTTTTTTATCCAAAAAGTTTTATTCACACTGAGTTGAAACCATCCAGTTCCAAAACTGAAAAACATGATAAAACACATGATGATAAACCAGTAAAATCAATTTTGAAAAACTCTGATGGATAAACCAGTCAACAAAGTGATAAGTGGAAGCCTAAGGGTTCATCCACTGTTGGAACCGTTTTTGTTGAAGATGACGTTCGACCCAAAGCTTCAAGCTTGGGTTCTTCCCGACCTAATTAATATGTTCCATGTGTGTAGGGATCTTCAAGACAATCTGTGAACAATTTATGGGTTGTTGATAGTGGAGCATCCAAGCAAATGACTGGTGACATCTCCCTTCTCCACGATGTCCAATCTTTTAACGGAGGGAATGTTATGTTTGCTGGTAACAAAGGTGGAAAAATTACTAGCATTAGTAAACTAAGCAATGGTGCAATCACTTTTGATCGAGTTGAATACGTACAAGAATTGGAATACAACTTGCTAAGTGTATCCTAGATCTATGACAAGTAATATACAACTGCTTTCACGGGGACTGAATGTATGATTTTGAAGCCGAGTTATAGGATTCCTGAAGATTGTATTGTAATGCATGCACCGAGATTGTCCAACTTATATGTTTTGGATATGAATTCAGCTAAGGCTAACGTGGTGGGTGAGTGTTTCATATCAAAGGCTTCTGAAAGAGATTCCATTTTGTGACATAGACGCATGGGTTATATTAACTATCGAAAGATGAATGATTTGATACGAAAGAATCTTGTAGAAGGGGTTCCCAAACATCAATTCACATTCAATGATGTTTGCGTCAGCTGCAAAAAGGGGAAGCAACATAGGAAATCTCATTCGTTGAAGAAATATCACTCTATCGATGTCCCATTGGAATTGCTGCACATGGATTTATTTGGTCCTGTGAATAGGCAAAGTATTTCCGGGCATTAGCATTGCTTAGTGGTTACTGATGAATATTCATCTTTTTCTTGGGTGAATTATCTTGAAAAGAAAAGTGAAACATCACGAGTTTTGATAAACTTGATTAACACTTTGGAATCATTCTATAAGTTGAAAGTTCGCAGAATTCGAAGTGACAATGGCACGGAGTTCAAGAATCTAGAAAAGAAATTGTTTTGTTTGGAGAAGCATATCGTACACGAATTTAGTACTCCTTATACACCCCAACAAAATGGTGTAGTGGAATGGAAGAATAGAACTCTCATTAAGACGACTAGAACCATGTTGGCAGATGCTTGTCTTCCAGTGATCTTCTGGACGGTAGCAGTCAACACAGCATGTTATGTGCTGAATAGGGTTCTCACTGTGAAACGACTTAGAAAAACTTTCTATGAGTTGTTAAAAAATCACATGCCCACTCTCAAGAATCTGATCCTTTTGGGTGTCCCTGCACGGTTTTGAAGAGTGCGGGAAAGTTCGATGACAAGGTATTTGAGGGTATCTTTGTTGGTTATTCGAACCAAATGAAGCGGATTTTTAACAAGAAGACTGGGGTAGTGGAAGAATATTTGCATGGGGATTTTCAATCATATACGTTACCACCCAGAGGTCTTGGTCCAGACTAGATGTTTGACTATAAAAGCATTTTTGAGTCACTTGAACCCAGAAGAGATGAAACTGATAATCATCTTACCAATGTGTACATCAATCTACAAGATGATGGTCTAGTTCTAAATATTCTGTCTCCGTCTGTTACTCCAACTGTACCTGTTGCTGATGATTATCTGACCGAAACTACCACTAATTCTGCCATAGAAGCTGAAGAAATGTCTTCTGATGATGAACATGAGTTTCATGAAGCTAATTCAGAACCAATTGATAATCCTGACCCACAAGCTGAAATTATTACAAGTGATACTGGTGTTGGTGAGGCTGATAATGTTCAACCTGTTTCACAACTTGAAGCTACTACATCTAACACTGTGGTGGAGGAAGATCAGGTTTCAAATTTGGATGAAAGTATCGTTGTTCCGATTCATCCGACACTCCGGATAAACACCTATCATCCCCAAGACAATATTATGTGTGATTTAGATGATGGAGTGCGTACGCGAAGTCAAATCGAAAATAGTGCATTACTTACAATAAGGAAATCTGGCGTTCAAGATGAGGTGTTCCACTCATGCTTTCTATCGCAGATGGAGCCAACAGACGTAAACCAAGCAATAAAAGATGGTTCGTGGGTTAAAGCAATGCAAGAAGAGTTGTTACAATTTCAAAAACTCGGAGTGTGGCACATGGTGGATTTACCAGAAAAAACAAAGAACCATGCGGAACGCGATGAGTTTTTAAGTGTAAGAGGGACGACCGAGGAGTTATCGTTTGTAACAAGGCTCGTTTGGTTGTTCAAGTTTTTTCTCAAGAAGAAGGAATAGATTTTAACGAAGTGTATGCACCAGTTGCCCGAATTGAAGCTATCTGTATCTTTCTGGCATATGCTGCACATTGTGGGTTTAAAGTCTATCAAATGGATGTTAAAAGTGCATTTTTGTATGGTAAGGACAAATAAGAAGTCTATATGAAACAACCTCTGGGATTCTACGATCCTGATTATCCGGAGAAGGGTTATAAGCTGGACAAAGCATTGTATGGTCTACATCAAGCTCCTCGAGCTTGGTACGAGACCTTGTCCACTTATTTACTAGAGAACGGATTCAAGCGTGGGTTGGTGGACTGCACCTTATTTTCCATAAAATACGGGAGGAGAATTTCTTTGGTGCAGATATATGTTGATGATATTATCTTAGGCAGTCCAAACGAACAACTCTCAAAGAATTTTGAGAAGTTAATGCAAACAAAGTTTGAGATGAGTTCCATGGGTGAGATGTCGTTGTTTCTGGGATTGCAAGTAAATCAATCTGTGAAGGGTATTTTCATACACCAGACGAAATACGTGCATGATGTGCTTAATCGGTTTAAAATAGACGACGTTCGTGTTCCGGGTACTCCAAACTAAGAGTCTCATGGTCTGAATCCAGATGAAGATGGTGAAGAAATTGATGCCACTCTTTATCGTGGGATGATAGCTTCTTTAATGTACTTAACAGCTAGCAGACCTGATATAATGTTTGCGGTTTGTTTGTGTGCCAGGTATCAAGCATCTCCAAGGAGCTCTCATTTGAATGCAGTACGAAAAATTCTAGCTTATCTGAAGGGTAACATAGATCTTGGGATCTGGTATCCTCATGATGATAAGTTTGACTCATCTGCCTACTCGGATTCTGATTATGGCGGTTGCAAGATTAATTTCAAGTCAACAACGGCTTCCTGTCAGTTTCTTGGCGAAATGTTTGTGTCATGACAGTGTAAGAAGAAAACGTCGGTTGCTACATCCACGGCTGAAGCTAAGTATGTTGCGGCTGCTAATTGCTGCTCTCAAGTGTTGTGGATACAACAACAACTGATAGACTACAGTTTGCAATTTCTTACTACTCCTATACACATAGATAATTCTGCTTCCATTTGCATAACCAAAAATCGGCTGCACCATTCTAAGACGAAGCATATTGAGATTAGATATCATTTTATCCGAGATTGCTATGAGAAATTTCTGATTGATTTGCAAAAGATACACAATGATTTCCAAAGAGCGGATCTTTTCACTAAAGCTTTTGACAAAACCCGCTTCACATTCATTTTGCAAATCAATGGCATACAACAATTACCTGCTAAGTAATTGTCGGTTGATCAATTTTGTTTTGATTACATTTTTCATATTCTTTTCATTTTCTTTCTTTGAAAAATCCAAAAATAGAGTTTTTGTGTTTTGGGGGAGAAAAATGTTAGAAAAGCATAAAAAATGAAAAATGCCAAATTAAAAAAAAAATTGCAAAATTAAAAAATGAGAAATTGATCCGACCTAGTGAGAAATGATATTACATCAGCATATACGTTATGAACCATGGATAAAGTAGGAATAAATGTTGTAGGTACTTGTCAGGTTTGTTGAATGTGTTTAGGCAAATCTGGTATATGCTAGTATGATATAAACCTAAATACCTGCTTGATAATAGTGATGTTACATCATGATGGATGTTGTGTAATCTTGACAAGAAAAAAAAGAAAACAACAAAAACAGAATAAGAGATATTCTGGTGTACGCTTGCTTTCATTTTGCAAATATTTAAACTTGTTTGATTTTCTTTATTTTGTCAAATGATCGGGCTTTCTTTGCGTATCGAAAGATCGACCTGATTGTTGTTCATTTGACGTTCTACTTTATTTTCTTGGTGTTTCGTATAATCCATCGGACTTTCTCTATGTGTACGTGAGTACCGACCTGATTGTTGTTGAATTATACAATTTCTGCTTTATTTTCTATTTCTTATTTTCCTAAACAACCAGAATTTCTCTGCGTGTTCAGAAGAACCGACCTGATTGTTGTTTGTTTAGGGTTCTGCTTTATTTTTGCATGAAACACCACGAATGATAAATCTCTGTTGAATATCAAATTCTGTATAAAAAAATATTGCTATAC
>JBCNJP010013582.1:0-12160 GCA_039602395.1 Deinandra increscens subsp. villosa
ATGAAACAAGTGAAGAAGGAAGTTTTTCAAGCTGATAAAATTCAACCCGAACGTTTTTACAAACTCAAGGGTTCGGATCAATTATTTTCAGACAAAGAATTTCCACTTCATTGTGTTGATGGTCGGAAGATTGCTGAGGTCTTTGTGAAAGCAACTATTTCTTCTGAAAGTACTCAATCTCTAAGCCCTACATCTAAATGGGTACATGATCACAGGTATCAGGTATATGATTCTCATTCTGATCATGTTAGAGATATTCATGTGTGTTCTTCGCAGGTACATCACCAATGGGATAAAACGATAAGAATTTGTTATATTTGTCGTCGTCCAGGACATATGGCAAAAGATTGTCCATCATCTGCTGCTTCACCCCATAGATTTCACATGAAATCAGTTTTTGGTAAATCTGCCACACCAAAGTTCTTTGATCAACAAGGAAGAGTTTTTGATGAAATTAAACCTACATTCTTTCATAAACAGAAACGTTTTGTTCCAATGTTTACAAAGGTTCAAAGTGTAGGTTCATCATCACAGTCACCTGTGATTGTTTCATCAAAATCTGAATTACCAAAACAACAATAATGGACACCTAAGGTGGTTTCTAAACAAAACAAGGACACTGGTCGACCAGAAGCGATCCGCTTCGGGTCATTTTTGGACTAATTAGTTTGACCAGTGTGCAGGTACTTCTAGAAGACCTATCGACGATTGCAAAGTTGTTGATGGAGGAGTATTCTGCTTAATTTAAATTTCAGACTAAATCTTTCTAAATTTGCAAATTTCTATAGTCTAAAACTGACAAATATCCGTGTTGATTGATCAATTTTCTTTGCTTACTAATTTTTCTCAAAAACCCAAAAAATAGAGTCTTGTTTTTGTGTAATATGAAAATCCAAAAAAATAGAGTTTTAATTTTAAGGGGGAGAATTGTAAGTAAGGGGGAATAATTGAAAAATGCATGTTATGGGGAGAAAGTGAATACATGCTAAATATATAATGAAGGGTGAATACATGCCAAATATATAAAATTGTGAGAAATTGATCATTGGGAAATGATGGTACATTGGTTTGCGTATCTGACTCATGGATAGAGTAGATGAAAGAGCCATAATATCATTGTTTGATATGCTTGGTAGGCTCGGCAAATCAAAAAGTATTCAGATGTGATATACATTAAATACTATTGCTTGACCATGTGGATAACACCTTGATGCATATTTCATGACACAAAAAGAAAAATAAGTGTGAAATTCAAAATGAGAAGTCACTGTGTATACATGTGTTCATTTTGCAAAGATTTAAACTTGTTTGATTTTCTTTATTTTGTCAAACGATCGGACTTACTCTGCGTATCGAAAGATCGACCTGATCGTTGTTCGTTTGACGTTCTGCTTTATTTTCTTTGGTGTTTCGTATAACTCATCGGACTTTCTCTGCGTGTACGGGAGTACCGACCTGATTGTTGTTGGGTTATACAATTTCAACTTGTTTTATTTTCTTATTTTGTTAAATCCGAGGCCTTATCTGCGTATCGAAAGATCGACCTTAAGGTAGACGATTTAACGTTCTTATTTCTTTTTGCATGAAACACAGTTGACTATATCATGAAAATATTATGCATTGTGAAAAATCACAAATGCTGTCACACAAAAAGGAAAAGAAAAGAAAAGCTGAAAATGTCTGATTATGTCTGATAGTGTGGGATACACTGGTCAATGCAAATCTAATTAATACCTTAACATATCCAGTTGTTATGAGTATGATTCTGCCTGAGTTTAAGTTGAACAAATTATACCAGCAATCGGCATGACTTATGTGCTTCGATTAATCAAAATTGAAGTGCAGTTCAGTGCGTTATGTTCAATATGATCCCATATAGTAATCTTTCTCATACCAAAAATAGTGTTTGATTCTGTGTTGCAATTTCATTTCATTTCAGAAAAGAACAAAAAGATTTTCGGTGTGTTTTAGCTTAAACTGTCTAAAAGTCAAAAAGATTTTGTTTCTGCTTTATTTTTGATCTGATCATCACGTGATACAAATCATTTTCAAAATCATATCTTGGAGTCTCGAAGAGACGTTTTGCGCCAAGATTATTTTAAATGTCTGAACAGGTTGCTATGTGCAAGGTATCACTACTTCAAGTCTTCTGAAGCTGTTGATAAAAGATCAGAGATACTCTACAATGTTATCAGATCAAGCTACGATCGAGTTGAGGAGGAGTTCGTTTGAAGATTCATTTCATTGAACGAACTGATTCTACACTTAAGGGGGAGCTTGGTTGAAGATACAAAGTTGAAAATATTGAAGAGATACTGCACACGACGAGGGGGAGTTTGTTGATACCTGGGATGTGCGTCGTGTGAAGTATCAAGCAATGTACAAGATCAAGTCATTCTAGGTCTGGCCGATCTAGGTCCGAACCTGAAGTTCAGACTGGCCGAACCTGAGGTTCGGCCGAAGCTCGGCCAGCTGGGTATAAATATACGTTTGGTCTTTGTAACTGAGTGGTTCTGAGCGTGTGAGATTTCCTAAGTGTGTGTCTTCAAGGTGTTTCTCTGTGTTGTGTTTCTGAGTGTTTCACTGGTTGTAATTGTTCATTTTGATCAATAAATCAATCGGTTAATTACGTTTCGATGTCCGATTAGCTAGATCGAGTAGACGATCCGATGCTCACGCATTTTCACTATTTCATTGATACTTTCATTTCTCATATGTATCGGTGCCTAGACTACATTTGTGGAGCAGATTTGGTTAGGAGTAAGAGTGAGACCCCGGTGAGTGAGATCGGGAGGTTGAGGATGAGGCTCACCAGGAGCATGTCTCGACTGAGGTAGTAGAGGAGTGTTTTGAGGTTTTTGAGGTCAGTGGAGTTGAGGAATTAGGAGAGAAACCGTATTTAGAGGAATCACCAGTCTTAGGGCTTAAGGAGTTACCGTCCCATTTAGAGTACGCATTCTTAGAGGGTGATTCCCGTTTGCCCGTCGTCATTTCTGCCACTTTGACGGAGGAAGAGAAGAAGAAGCTGATATAGGTTCTGCGAGCGCACAAGCAGGCGATTGCATGGAGATTGTCTGATATCAAGGGTATAAGCCCTTTGTTTTGCACGCATCGCATACTCACGGAGGATGAGTATAAACCTGTTGTCCAACCTCACAGGCGCTTGAATCCGAACATGAAGGAGGTTGCGAAGAAGGAAGTTCTCAAACTACTGGATGTGAGATTGATTTATCCGTTTTCCGATTCTAAATGGGTTAGCCCGGTCCAGGTAGTTCCGAAGAAAGGGGGTATGACGGTTGTGATGAATGAGAAACATGAGTTGATCCCGAGTAGGACCGTCACATGATGGAAAGTGTGTATAGATTACCGTAAGCTTAACGATGCCACTAGGAAAGACCACTTCCCATTACCCTTTATCGATCAGATGTTGGAGCGTTTGTTAGGTCAGCAGTACTACTGTTTTCTCGATGGATTTTTCGGTTATTTCTAGATTCCTATTGCACCCTAGGATCAGAAGAAAACCACCTTCACATGCCCGTACGGTACCTTCGCGTATCGCCGTATGCCATTCGGGTTATGTAACGCTCCAGCCACATTTCAGAGGTGTATGGTGGCCATTTTTTAGGACATGATCGAGACTTCCATGGAGGTGTTTATGGACGATTTTTCTATTTTCGGGAGTTCTTTCGATCAGTGTTTAGGGAATTTGGAGAGGATGTTAGCTAGGTGCATAGAGACCAAACTGATGCTTAATTGGGAGAAATGCCATTTCATGGTCACTGAGGGGATAGTTTTAGGTCATAAGATTTCTCGTGTAGGTATTGAGGTCGATAGAGCTAAGATTGAGACGATTAGCAAACTTCCATCACCCACTAGTGTCAAATATGTTAGGAGTTTCTTAGGTCACGCAGGGTTCTACCGTATGTTCATTAAGGATTTTCCCAAAATCACTAGACCCATGACCTGTCTTTTAGAGAAGGATGTTGCTTTTGAGTTTGATGAGAGTTGTTTGAAGGCGTTGAGTTTCTGAAAGAGAGGTTAGTGAGTGCGCCTATTCTAATAGCCCCCGATTGGACTCTGTTACGAAAATGTAACGTATATGTAAGAAGATGCAACCATGTAACAGATGCCTACGATCATGCAATATAGACAACAAAAACTATGTAACAGATGACTACGAACATGCAACCATGTAAATACTTATTTACATTTTTGTTACACAATACTTCAGGTACGTAAGAACCAACTACGTGGTTGTAGCAAGAAAATGTGTTTGAGCATTTACCTCATAGATAATGTGTTTACGGAAAATGAGAGAGAAGAGAATGTGATAAACTGGTCAATGAGAGAAATTTAAATATTTATATTTTTTAATACTTTACATACGTGTAACTGTTACGCGTACATAATTGTTCATTACCAACATGTAACAACATACATTATAAAAATTACACCAAGGTGTAATTTTTTTGAGATGTTGATATTGTTTTGGTGCTAGTATTATCATGGTTTAAGTTTTCAACGGGTGATAACCTTTTTCTAAGAGTTGGTAGGACTCTGTTACAAAAATATAACGTATATGTAAGAAGATGCAACCATGTAACAGATGTCTGCGATTATGAAAAATATACAACAACTATATAACAGATGACTACAAGCATGCAACCATGTAAATACTTGTTTACATTTTTGTTACACAATGCTTCAGGTTCGTAAGAACCAGCTACGTGGTTGTACCAAGAAATTGTGTTTGCGGAAAATGTGTTTGGGTATTTACTTGATACATAATATGTTTACAGGAAAAGAGAGAGAAGAAAATGTGATCAACTAATCAATGAGTGAGAAATTTAAATATATATATTTTTTAATATTTTACATTTTTTTGAACGGCGAATTCAATCGAACCTAGCCCCCTGGGCACCAGCCCGAGCGCGGGTGTCTTAACCGTGCCCCGGTCGGCGGTATGCCCCTTTCGGGTGCGTCAGGACACCACCTCCATACACCATTCTGGGAGAAACCCGGCCTGCAAGCAGCCACCGGTAAAACTCCCCCTCTCCAGATTTGAACCTGGGTCTCCCAGAAGGAAGTTGCCCAAGCCCTAACCCATCACAGAGATACCATTGCGACATGTAACTGTAACTGTTCGTTACTCATATGTAACTGTTCGTTACTCATATGTATTTGTCCGCTTCCAATATGTAACTGTTCGTTACCTATATGTAACAACATACATTAAAAAATTACGGAAACAAATTTATAAAAAAACAAGACTATAACCAAATTAAAGATAAAAAAATATCCTATTTAATGGTGTAATGTTTTTTAATTATTATTGTATAAAAAGTCATTAACGATATAAAATGAAGGGGAAAGTAGATATTAATGTCACATCACATTATTATGTCATCTCAATTTAAATAGAAAATTACTTTTGTGCCCTTTTCTATATATTTAATAGATTATTTAATTTTAATTTAACTTAATTTAAATAAATTCAAATCAATTTAGACGATTCATTTTAAAATATGGTTAAAATGTGTGGCTTTTGTCTATTCTCGCGGTTATCACAATATATGTTGATTCTCAAAAGAACCTAACCCTATATATATATATATAGGGAGATGATCATTTGAGAACAAATTTGATTTGATAACTAAAAAGAACTAATTTGAGCCACAAGTTTATTTACATGTATCCCCCTCCCATTAATTGTAGTGGTCCCCCCCCCCCCTGAAATTTGTGATTGAGATTTAGTTCTCAAAAGTTCTCAAAAGAAAAAGTTATCATTTGAACCTATATATATATATATATATATATATATATATATATATATATATATATAGGGGAAATATTAAATAAAAACAAGATGTTATTGCGAAAACACGAAAACAAATAGTAAAACCTCTATAACTTCATCATACGTTAATATATATTTTTTTTAAAATTTGCACCAAATGTCTTACAAGTATGTCATCTTTATTTCTGGAAAATTTTTTTAAACATTTAAAATTTTGTGATTTTTTTTTATTATTGCACATGTGCAATAATACGTATTAATTATATTACACATGTGCAATATTAACAAAAAGAACGTTATTTTCTTTAACTTTTTCCATAATTAAAGATAACATAATTATAAGAGTTATGGTGTATTTTTTTTATCAATTATATTAACGTATGAAAAAGTTATATAGATTTTAATATTATTGGACATGTGCAATAATAGTTTTTTATTGCACATGTGCAATAATAGAAAAATAAAAAAACGTTGATTTTTTTTATTTTTCTGGAGAATCAAAGATAACAAAATTATAAGATTTATGGTGCATTTTTTTATAAAAAATTTTAACATATGAAAAAGTTATAAAGGTTTTAATATTATCGCATAAGTGCAATAATAAAAATAATAAACATTATTGCACATGTGCAATAATAAAATAAAAAAAAAACTTGATTTTTTTTTTAATTTTTTTCCAGAACTAAAGATAACATAATTTTAAAGATTTTGGTGTAATTTTTTTTTAAATATAGAGGTTTTATATATATATATATATATATATATATATATATATATATATATATAGGTAAAAGATCCGTGTAGACCCCTTATTTTTTGTAGACCCCGTAGACCCCTTATAAAACTCATTAAAACTCACTAAAAATAAAACTCAGTTTTGTTAAATTAGTTTTTTTATTTATTTGCGATAAGCTTTTAAGAACAAAAAAAGACAATAAAAAAAAAACGAAAAACATTAAAAATTGAACATTTTAAGACAATGAGTTTTAAAATCAATGAGTTTAAAACTCAATAAAACTCAGTGTTGCGTTTAAAACTCATTATTTTAAAACTCATTGTCTTAAAATGTTCGATTTTTAATGTTTTTTGTTTTTTTTAATTTATTTATTTATTTTTTTGGTTCTTAAAAGCTTATCGTAATAAAAAAAAACCAAATTTACAACACTGAGTTTTATTTTTATTGAGTTTTATAGGGGTCTACGGGTCTACATGGAACCCTTCCCTATATATATATATATATATATATAAAAGAGAGAGAGGAGAGTTATGCTATATCACACAAATACCCTACATCACCTACGGACGCACCAGGAGCGTCGGATTTGTAAACCAACGGCTGAGATCAAGGAGGGGTGTAATGTGTAATTGTTTCCCATTTTAGGCGCGCTTGAATCGTGGGCGTGTGGCTGCGAGGGTAAAATAGTCAAAAACAAAATCACGTCACAATTAATTTATTTTATTTCTTTGTAATAAGCGAATTCAAATTGGCGGAACTAAAACCACTCTACCGAAAAAATCAGCTCCCCCAAAAACTCAGTGATTCGGCGAAAATCTTTTGAAATTTTTGGATTAAAACAACCGATAATCAAAAGCGACGATGGCGGATAAACTGCAAAAACACGACAGTAAGCTTATCCCTTCTTTTGTTTTATGATTGAATGTCGATTATATATTCATACATTGTTCAGGGCTTCTTTGGCGTAATATTACAGCGGCTACCTGTGTTCCAGAGAAACTTAAAAAGGAAGCTGATGAACCAGTCAGTAACAGCACGCAAAGTAGAAGGAAATCTATCGCAATAAAAGGTGTTTATGTTCCTTTTTACTAAAATTTACTTGATCTATGGTGGTTAATTTTAAAATATATGATCTGTGTAATGCTAGGGTTTATATTGATTTTAATAAATCTAATTGTATAATAAAATTACACCATGCTCATCAAAAGCGACGATGGAAGATACTGAAAAACATAATATTTTGAATATTATTTTGATAAATGTTGGGCATCTGAAAATGGTATTTTGATTTGGGGGTGTTATTGAATAACTATTCCCCAATTTCTGAACTTTAATAACTGATTGTGTCTGATGGAATCACCATTTACATACAGAACTTGTATAAAATCGTTTGTGGTGTATAATCCATGGTGTTTATTTATTTGGTGAATCTGTTTGTCAAAATATTTGTTTGGCTATTCTTTTATCTTAAAAAAGGAAGAGGGAAGCGAAAAAGCTCACGTATAGCAATCAAAACTTCATTTAACTACACAAACACACCAGAAACACCAATTGTTCTTGGTATGGGAGACGACTCAGGTACACAACTTATTATGATTTGGGATAATAAGTTAGATTATATGATTTGTAAGATATAAAATTGGTCGGAACAATGCAGACTTTGAACAACCAGCAGTTCTCACAAAAGGTAGGAAAAGAGCTAGAGATCAAACAAGCAGTGAATCTGATGATGGTGTATTTGTTCGTAACAAAATGGGAAACAAACGTAAATCGAAAAAAGTGGTTGTGAAGGGTATGAGTGATGAAGAAAGTGATGACTCTGACTTTGTGTCCAAAAAAACAAGTACAACTAAGAAGGGTGACGAACCACCGTCTGTGCCCTTGGGAACCAACATCTACCATCCGTTTGATGGTAGTAGGATTAACGCAAGATTATCAACATCAAACCTTACCGAATGGTTTGCAACATTCAACGAAAAACAACGGCAAGCAGTACAATCAATTGGATTCGGAAGATTGTTAGGGATTCAGATACATTCAATACCAACCGCATTGGGTTATTGCCTGTTACATAACTATAATGATGAAACAAGTGTGTTGTGTTTGGGTCAAAGAAGTATTGAAATAACACCACAGTTGGTTAATTAGTTGTTGGGAGTTCCGATTGGGAAGAACCTGTTAATTGAAAAGAGGACAAGCATCAAGTTGCCTGTAGTCGTTGAGTGGCGGGGCCAATTCAAAAAGGACCTGTGGGTATCTAGGCCATATGTACTTGGTTTTTTTGAGAGGATAAAACCAAGGCAAGACAGCGGTCGCTTGTTTCTGTTGAATTTCTTGGTGGCAGTTATGACTGTAATGGGAAGAACAGACGATAACAACACTGTTAACCAGGGATTTTTGCATGCAGTAACACCAAGTGTGAATATAAGTCAACTCAGGTGGTTTGATTACCTAATAGACTGCATAAAGAAAACAAAGTCAAGGTGGAGAGCTGATAACCCTGAGATGCGTTTCAATGGATCTCTGTTAATCCTAGCGGTAATATAAACACCATATTGAAATTCCATACATTAACTAGACTATATATTAAAAAAAAATGTATGACTAACTAGTTGCTTCTTTGTGTGTTATAAAAAAACAGATGGTAATGGTGTATGACACTCACCAAAAATCAAAATCTGGTGAGGTTGACGATTACATACGTTACATCAACAGAAACCAGCTTATAAGGTGTGAAAATTGGTTATTTCAAGCACTAGAGAGGAAAGGAGCGAGCAACATAAAAAGAACAGAAACCTCACAAATTGATAAAGAAGAAGAAGGAGAGGGTTTGAATACCGACATACCTGAGGAAGTGAGGAAAGAAGGTGATGAAAAGAATGAAAACATGAGAGCTGGGGATGATGATGTGAAAAACACCATAGAGGAAATGTCGACTGAGAAAATCACGACAGATGAAGATCCTCCTACATACCAACAATTGGATGATATGAATAAACATGGTATGTACATCGATCCCATACAAGAGGCTGAACTAATAAGATTATGGAAAGAAACCGAAGAGTTTAAGAAATTGATTTCTTGTTGTGATGTGTCACCGTCTGGCAACCATTTGAAACTGCCGATACTAACACCACAAATGTCACATGAAGGGAATGATGATCAAGAAAATTCAGCAGAAAAACATTTGAGAGGTGAAGATGATGTTGCCGTTCATCATGAATTAAATGATGAATTTAATGATGAAGAACCGAGTGATGGTGATATGTTGCTAAACCAGGATACCGGCGAGCACACCATTGATCCTGATCTATCAGACGTAAGATTATACTATATTATATTTGTAACTTGTTATGGAAACTTGTGTGTGTTTACCATCAAATGTCAATGAAATCTGATTATTTTTGATTTTTTAAACAAAAAACACAAAAAATGGGTTATAATCTGTGAAATTCCATGCATGTGTTGATTACTCAAATAACAGATGTGATAAAAGACTTTACGGATTGTTTCAAGAACGTATCAGCGTTGTTTGAACATGCAATTACAAAGTACCCTCAAAACATGGCTATCCGGGATAAGGTGACAGAATGGAACCATTTAATTAATGATACTATTAATAAGCATGTTGGTGGTGAGCCAGGGGTGTGTGATGAATCTAAAAACGCCGCAAGTAAAGATCTGCCAAAGAGTACCCCGGTGGACGAGTGGGATGATAATGAGGTTGCAAAATGGAATATTGATGATAAAATATTCAAATATATCATCAGGTTAAAAAAAGAGGTGGATGCTGGTGATGAAAAAGAAATGTTTAGAGTAATTATGAAGCTTGACACTCCAGTTGCTAGAGACGAAGACACACAAACAAACGTTGGACAAAAATTTGATAGCACCAAAGGAACACAGTTCAGCGATTCTTTTGTGTCTTCAATTGATAGAAGATTTAAAGAACTTGAAAGGGAGAGAAAAATAGCCGATGAGAAATCAGATAGTATCCAAATGAGTAGACCATCATTTGACTTGGGTGTTGAAGGAATAACACCACATGGGAACCAGCAAGGCACACCAGCTTCTATTTTTACAGAGCCGATTTGTGAGACAACAATAGTGAGAGAAATGGTTATCCCCAAACCATATGAGTCAGAATCTAATACAAGACCAAGCAAACATTCGATAAACACCAACCCAGTGTTTGATTCGACACCAGCTAAACCAGTGTTTGATTCAACACCAGCTAAACCAGTTTTTGACAACACACCATGTCAAGATTTTGAGAAAACACCACTGGAACTGACAACTACCCAGTACAATCAAGGTTATTTAGAAGAAGTTGATAAACTCGAAAAGAATTCGATGAAAAAAACCTGTGACTCAAAAGAGCCTACATCAGATGTTGATAACCTCATAAAGACTAGCACTTTCCTGCAGGCAGAAGAAAAAGAAAAAACACCAAATGTTGTGCATACTGCAGAAGAATCGGTTAAACCCATGCAGGAACATTGTGATGTAAGTGTTCCTAAACAATCAAATAGAACGAAGGTGTTGATGGAGGCGGATACAACACCGTATATAAATGAAATTGTCAAGATAGAGGAAGAAACAACAACTATAGAGAAGAACCTTGTGAATTGCATATTCTCAGCTCATGGAGATATAATGTGAGTGTGAAAAACACCATGAATGTTAATAAAAACAACAATCAAGCCCATCTGTTTGTTTATTTATTTATGTTTAAAAAAAATGCAGGGATGTGTTGTTCTCAATTCCAGGGAGATCTATGGTTTGGAGGGTTGTTTTTGAAAGCATGAAGAATGGGCATTATGTCCATAACCACAATATACAAAATGGACACAGATCCTGAATTTTGAAGAAAAGTTCAAGTTTGACCAACAAATGAAGAGGTTGTTCTGTACCGAGATTATGATTGTAAGTACAATATAAAAACACCATATACTTTTAAATTACAAATTATGGAGTTTATTTTATTTCAAACTGCGCTGATACTGACTTCATAACAACAAAATAATTAAAAAAAAATACAGCACAGAGACCACTTTCAAAAATCAGAAGAAGAACGGAATGAGCAGTTCAGACATCAAATGACAAGAGTGTTATCCGACGTTGAGGCGGAAAGCATCAACGAATTCAATTTGGTAATGATGCCTGTGATAAAAGGTAACCACTATTACATAGTGAGTTTCAATCTAGAAAAAAACACCGTTGAGTTGATTGATAACAGCGAACAGCAGCCAAGAATGCCGGTCTCTCAGAAATATGATTTGTGGCCTGAAAAATCGGTACACTACTTATTCAAAAAAAATTATTTTTTTTGAAATAAAAGATTAAAAAAAATAAAAAAAAGTTGACATTTAACTTTTATTTGGCACAGAGAGATGCATTCTCAGCATACTTGATGAATGTGAATCATCCATGTGGAGAAAAGATTAAGAAATTGGAGGTGGTGAGATTAGAGATGCCGTGGCGTACAACAAGTAACGTGATAGACTGTGGTGTGTTTGTAATGAGGCACCTGGAGACGTATTTTGGTACAGGAGTGAATGGTTGGGATTGTGGATTGTTGGAAGAGGGTCAAGAACAACAAAGACAGCTGAATAGGCTGAGGGTAA
>JBCNJP010013583.1:0-12159 GCA_039602395.1 Deinandra increscens subsp. villosa
TACAATATTCATGTTTTTCATGATCTCTTTCTTTTATTTCTCATTTGAGAATGGTTTGATGGATATTGTTATGGAGGAAAAATACGTTGTTAGTGCTTTTCAAGTAAAGCTAAAAAAATTATAGAGATAATAATATGTTTGTAACTATTAATTTATATGATTGTTAATGTTTTTTTTTATTTACACCGTAGTTTAATTGAATTCCAAAACTATAGTAAGAAAATATAACATCATGCTATTTTCTTTGTTTTATTTTTCAACTACGTGGTTCTCATGATATTTTGGGGGTGTTTGGACCCTAAGGCTGGCTATATTTTTTGGGTCTATAGGTGTAGATTGGATAGTTTTGTGTATGTTTACTTTATTTTTGTTTCTCTAATAATACAACAGATTATGATGACGATGGGCAGAAGTCATACCTCAACTGTGTGTCATCAGGTGGGTCTAACAAAAATCATTAATAAAATGAAAATTCTCATACTAACTTCCAGTTGTATGCATAATGATAATTGATCTCCCTGTCTATGGATAGGGCGTTACAACCATTTGATGAAGATAACAAATGCATTTACTTTTTTGTTTCACTTGACTTTCCTCATAGGAAACGCATCAGCAGGATAACAGGATTGTTGGTACTAGGTTATAAACTGGAATAAGGTTTGTTTATCTTCTAATTGCTCCTTAATCATATATTTTTTTTTTCATCTTCAACTATCTCTCGATCATCAGGCATTATCACCGTTCATGTGTGTTCAGTCTGATTACAATTTTCTGCACCACCCTTCCAAAGATTAAACCTTTACATATTATCTTCTTAAAATTCAGTTTTATTTTCGACCATAAAACTAATAATAGGATGCCTAGGCATGGTGAAATGATTAAAGATGATGTGTCGTAGACATCTCCTTTAACTTCAATTTGTGAATGTTTTGGATTGAGTTTTAAAGGGTTGCGAATAGTTGACTTATATGTAGTGCTTGCATCCTCATTACAACCTTTAACTTTTACCTCTAAATGTTATGGCTTGTGTTTTAATTAATGGTTCGAACTTAATTCTGTTATATGCAGTGCTTGCTTCCTCATTATATGCCTCTGCGTTGTTTTAGTTAGATGCTTTCATGCTTATGAATTTATTTTTTTATATTTTGCAGCTAACTTTTTGTTTTTTTATTATGCAGTATGCTTTCGTTAGCTGTGATAGTTGTTGAATTGCTCTTTTGATGTAGAGATAACCCTTTTTTTTTTTTGCAATATCCATTCTTTGCTGGTCTTATGTTGAAATTAAGCAGTTATCTTATTTCTCAACATTCAACAGGAAAAGGGAAACTAATTTTTTATGTAATGAAGGCTGATCTGATGGCTTATGTGGAGAAACATGAGTTCTGTTTTGATGCTGTTCTCGACCAGCAAGTAACTAATGACGAGGTAAATATTGTTTAAGTTTCTTTTGTATGTGAATATGACATGATTTTTGTCAGGGTTTCAGGCACTACAAGCAAACTTAAACAATTAGGAAAATTGGATTTTAATAATCCCACCTTTTCATTATTGGCGTACAATAATCCCACCTAAGTTTATTTTTTCTGGTGGTCCTACCTTTTCAACTATTTTTTTCTGATGGTCCCACCGTTAAGTTTTTTAACACCGTTAAAAAATGATGACGTGGCATGCTTACATTTTTTTTAATTTAATTTTTTATTGTTTTTTTTCCATGTCATATTCAAATACTCCCACATAATTTCTACATCTTTTCCACCTCAATCCCCAATAAGCAACCATCATCACCACTACTGTTCTGGCGGCCGGAGGCCATGTCCGCCGCCGGAATTTCGTCACCGCCAATATCCAACATCCAAACATCTTCTATAGTCCAGATCTACACATGTATGTCAAAATCGAAGTTCAAAAGGGGAGAATACAGACCGGAAATGAAAAGAAAAATGAAGATCGGACCAGAAACGAACCTCGTGGTCGCTACAGTCGCAGCAATGGGCGAAAAGGGTGCCGTCGCCGCCTTTGCAGCGGAACCCTAAGGGTAACCGTGGCTACCGCTGGTTCTTTTGTCATCCGGGACCAAAAATCGACTCAGGAAAAGAAAGGGGAACAAAATGAGAAGAAAAGGGACGGAAGAGGGATGTCATCCTCATGGAGCCGCCGTGCGCCGCCGGGCCTTGACCGGAGTCGGTGACCGGAAAAACGGGGGATGAGCCCCTGTGGCTGCCAGAAAAGGAACGTAAGATGGACAAAGGACGTCATCGTCGTGAAGCTGCCGTGCGCCACCGGGACTTGGCCGGAATCGGTGATCGGAAAAACAGTGGAGGAGCCCTTTTCGCCCCTTAGGGAATCGCTGCTTCTCTCGAACACACATGTGTGGTGTCTTTGTGAAATTTGTGTGAAATGAACCTGGCAAATTAAATAAAAAGATATGAAAAAGATTAAAATATTAAATAAAAATTAATAGGATATTGATTTGGAATATGACATGGAAAAGAATATTAAAAAATTAAATAAAAAGACATGTAAGCATGCCACGTCATCAATCTTTTGACGGTGTTAAAAAACTTAACGGTGGGACCATCAGAAAAAAATAGTTGAAAAGGTAGGACCACCAGAAAAAATAAACTTAGGTGGGATTATTGTAGACCAATAGTGAAAAGGTGGGATTATTAAAATCCAATTTTCCAAACAATTAAGGGTGCATGCAACCTAAAACATGATCTATGTTTTCACTATTGAACCTATAACTATGAACATATAATAAACCCTAGCAAACAATCAAAATAAATAAATAAATAAACTGCTAAGACAGATAGGGTTATATACCTCTTAGTTGTTATAGTAAACAACTATAATAATCCTTCTGGATTTCAAGGAAGCAAGCACCACAAGCGTCGTGCCTCTAATGGGATCACACCCAAGGACTCGAAGAAGAATATAAACTAAGGGTGGGATGAACTATAAGGAGTTCTTCCACAAGGAGGGAGAAAGAAGGAGGCGAATACTCAAGCCTTGATGAGCAAGTTGGAATGAATCCTTAAGGCCTCTATTTATAGCCTTGGATAACCTCCATACTTTTTAATTCCACCAATGTGGGATTAGGTCAAAATTTTCGAAATTCCCTTGCCACAAGTGATTTTCGAAAATACCAATGTGGGATACATGCAAAATTTCGAAATTCCCTTTTGCCTAAGGGATTTTCGAAATCTTCCATGTGGGATAGACAATTTCCTAACTTAACCAACTATTGATTAATTATTATTTATCCCTTTCAATTAACAAACTGTTAATTAACCTCCCAAATAGTTTTTGTCTAGTTAACTATTAGACCATAATAATTAACAAACTATTTCTTTTCCCTTTTTATTAATTCTCCATATGTCGAGTCTTGAGGGCAACCCAAAAGGACTGTGCTGCTATCAATTATAGTTATAGGCTTAGACACATAATCCAACAGTCTCCCACTTGGATAAGTCTAATAACTATTATTGCCATTGTAACTTCCTAATTGATCAGCAAATTGTAGCTTCCAACGAACGCTGTCGAACTCTGACCTAGTCAGTTATGTGTCCTAAGATAAGAGATCATATAATCCTTCGTTCTACAAGATATCATTTGAACATGAGACATGGAATATAATCAATCTCATTGTTCAGTACTTTGTTTCCCGATTTCCGATTTGTAATGACTTTAGAACTTCCAATCGAACACATCAATTCAGTTCTGACCGGGCCCGGCACTATAAGTCAACATCAAATCACCGAGGGGCCCAAATATATCGCTTTTCCCGTTAGGGAAAAAGGAACGAATAAACTTTGACTTATATGCTTGCACCATCTACTCATCAAATCATGCACAACAACACGTTTTATAACATCGAGTTACCAATGCGTTTACGCGTCATCAATGCACAACTGACTTGTAAACCACAACTCATATATCTCCGTTTAAAGATTATAAGATATTATCGTCTCAGAATTACCCGTGATGAATTCCATGAAGTAATTCTCTGAGCGTGGGTTAATCCAATACTTTAATCTCTATTTCAAAGTACTCATGAATATTGCAGCAATGCCATTGCCATGTCTAACACTCCTTAGACAATCTACAATTCCATTCATGACAGTCTTAATTCACTACTTACTTCCAAAAGTATGATTGACTGTGGAGTTTTTGAATAATCTAATCATTCGGGAAGTAAAACATGCAAAACACAATAATAAACAATTGACAAAAGGTAGTAAACAAACTCATAAATAATTCTCCATTATTCAATCACCAAAAGTCAATTACATTTACTTTGTAATAAGTTTCAACAAAACTACTAAAAATAACATCATCCTTCAGACCAATGCCTCTAGCATGCTGGTGGTGTCGGATCCTATTCAGACCCTTTGTGAATGGATCTACAGGATTCTCTTCAGATGATATCCTCTTCACAACGAGGTACCCTTCTTCTACCTTATGTCTGATGAAATGGTACTTTCTGTCGATATGTCTTGAATGGCGATTATCTCTTGCATCCTTTGCCAAAGCAACCGCCCCCCATTATCACATAAAAGTTCCACTGGCTCCTTGATGGTCGGCACGACTCCAAGATCTCCGATGAAATTCTTCAGCCAAATTTCCTCCCTTGATGCTTCGCTTGCTGCTATGTACTCTGATTCATAAGTAGAATCAGCCACTGTCTCTTGCTTGGAACTTTTCCAAGTAACTGCTCCTCCATTTAAGGTAAAGATCCAGCCAGTTTGAGAACGGAAATTATCGCTATCTGTTTGAAAGCTGGCGTCACTATACCCAGTCACTCTCAATGTATCACAACCACCAAGTACTAGGACCCAGTCCTTAGTTCTTCGCAGATACTTGAGAATATTCTTAACCGCTACCCAATGAGCTTTACCTGGATTTCCCTGATAACGACTGACCATACTCAAAGCAAAAGACACATCAGGGCGAGTACATGTCATTGCGTACATGATAGATCCAACGGCGGAAGCACATGGAACTCTACTCATTTCTGCTATCTCTTCATCTGTACTCGGGCTCTGACTTTTACTTAGTTTGGTATTACTCTGGATGGGCAAATCTCCTTTCTTGGAGTTCTCCATACAGAACCGTTTCATTACTTTATCCAAATATGTACTCTGATTCAATCCAATTAGCCTTTTACTTCTATCCCTTGAAATCTTTATTCCCAGAATATATGCAGCCTCTCCTAGATCCTTCATAGCGAAACACTTTCCAAGCCAAGACTTAACATCTTGCAAGGTTGGAATGTCATTTCCTATAAGAAGTATGTCATCAACATATAATACCAGGAAGGTGATTACACTCCCACTAGCTTTGACATATACACAGGACTCATCTTCACTTCTAGAGAAGCCACACTCTTTGATTTTCTCATCAAAGCAAAGATTCCTACTGCGAGACGCTTGTTTTAATCCATAAATGGATTTTTCAAGCTTGCACACTCTATTGGGGAACTTAGCATCTACAAAACCCTCTGGCTGACTCATGTAAACATCTTCAGGCAACTTCCCGTTTAGGAAGGCGGTTTTGACATCCATCTGCCAAATTTCATAGTCATGAAACGCAGCTATGGCTATTATTATCCTAATAGATTTTATCTTAGCCACTGGTGAGAAGGTCTCATCATAGTCAATCCCTGGGGTTTGAGTAAATCCCTTCGCCACCAGTCGGGCTTTGAATGTGCATACATTACCATGCATATCTGTCTTCTTCTTGAAGATCCATTTATATATGATTACACATAGGCTGATGAATGGTTACCATGTGTGTATTAAGAAAAAATAGTTGATTTATTTAGTTGACCTGTTTCCTATACAATACCAAATCTTTTTGGGAATTTTTCCGTAAAAATTATTATTCTTGACAGCAGATGGCAATTCTTAGTTGTAGCTAAACTATTTTTGCTCTCTGAGGCAAAAAAGAAAAAACAATGTTTATGCCTTGAAAAAAAAACAAGCATAGGGATCTGTTGATGTTTTCTTAGATTCACATCAAAACAATGGGTTAGTATTCATAAAAAAGGGGTTAAAATATATGACATAAAAAACAACCCTTATAGACCTTTATCCTTGGAGTCAAATTTCTTTTTTTCTAAGTTGCCTAAATCTGCTCAGATTTTAAGGCATGTTTTTGCTTTTTGGTTCATGTTTAGTTCTCGTTAGATTACCATAGACACATGTTTGAGGTTTAAAGGTGACTGTGACCTCAAAAGTGCAATGGAAAGGCCAGTTACATGGTTTATCTTTTTTGGGTATGCTCATGTCAGATATCTTTGCAGTTTTTTTTACTAGTGTCGCTCGGGTTTCTGTTCGTTGATGCAGCAGGCTGTTATGTAAGTTCATTTTTTTTTTGTATTTTGCCGTTAAATAGACCTGTTGCCTTTGTTCATGCTGCTTGATGTTATGTGAGTTACTGTTTTTTTGTTAAATAGACCTGTTGCCTTGATTCGGCCATTTTTTTGTAAGAGTAAAAAGCATTCCCTGGTGAAATTATTCTCTTAGAAAATTATTGAGATTAGTATCTTTCTAAAACTTGTAAAATATTTAGGACATATAAGACGAATATAAAAAAGGCTTTAGGAGAATTTTAGTATGAAAGGAGGCTGTTATAGGGATCTCTTTTTATTGTGATACATGTTTATTCCTTGCTGTGATGTTTGGTATGAAGTCAGTTTCATACATATTTGTTCCATTACCATGAGGTTCTGTTGCAATCTTTAACCCATTCCAACAATTGAAATTATGTTTCAAAAATTGGGGCTTTTGACTTTTAAAAACTTAAAATTCGGAACCAAACCTGATTTCATATAGTGCTAATTTACAAAATTCTAGATGTTTATAGATGTAAAACTTTGGACTTTTAAGTGACAGGTCAAATAGTTTGACTTGAAAAAAAATCAAACTGTGAAAAACCAAGGCTGATTTCATACAGTGCTAATTTACAAATTCTAGATGTAAAACTTTGGACTTTTAAGTGACAGGTCCAACAGTTTTTTACTTCGAAGATGAAGTCTGTTGGACAACAACAACATAAATCCAAATGTGTAGAATTTTTTTAATAGCTATTAAGACTTTTGTTCCAAGAACAGTTTGACTTCCAAAAAGTCAAACTATGGAACCAAGAACTCTATTATGTATTTTCATATTTGTATGCATATGTAATTTTAATAGTTTCACATATTCGCTAACTGTGATGTTTATGATGTAAAGGTTTGGGCTTTTAATTGGAGGTGAAACCATTTGACTTTATAAGGTCAAAAATTGAAACCACTCTGAAGTTTAAAAAGGTAATAGTGTGGTCCGGTTTTATAATGGCAGAAGAAATTCACTTAGTAGACATGGCGTTCCTTGACGCGTAAATGCGTGTCATCTGGTACAGTGACATTTGTGAACTTTGTAATGTTTTTCATGTATATGAAGTGTATTATTTTTTGTTGCAAGTGTATTTTCATTTTGTATTATCAGGTTAATTTTCATTGTGGAAATTAGAGATTTTATTAAAAAAATATTTTTTTTAAATATTTTTTTTTAAATTCATGACGCGCAAAAATGCATGTCATCTACCTTTATGACGGGGCTTCCTTGACGCGCAATTTATGGCGCGTTGTGCGTCATAAAATGCGTGTCATTGTTCACGTGTCAAGAACTTCTTGACACACATTTTGCGCGTCAAAAAGCTTCTTGACCCCGGCTTCCTTGACGCGCATTTGCGTATCAAGAAGACCCTTTCTTGACACGCATTACACGTCAAGAAAGGCCTTTTTTTGTAGTAGTGACACTTTTCTTACTTTTCACATGCACCCTTTCTATACTTGTCAGCCTGATATATTTTTGCACCTCTGTCATACCATGACTTAGTGTAATTTGGATCTGACTTCCATTTCCTTTGATGTTTTAAACTCTAAAGGAAACAAAAGTTTCGATAATCTGACCTCTAGAAAGGTGTAATATGAAAAATATATAAATAAATAACATACCGGTCTCTCTGCATTAAGATACCAAGGAGCGGATGACATATATTGAGGAATATGTGGATTGATTTCCTTTCCATCTTCGTCAACCTCAGCAGGTGCAAGTCCAGCTTTTCGTGCTTCTTCTAGTTCCATCTGCTTCCGGTGATCCTCCCGGGATTTGAACGCCACTGAATTAAAAACAAATGCAATTTACAAAATCAATGCACTGGAAAAAGGAAAACTGCACAATTTTCCTAAGTTAACAATATCATCAAATAATATAACAGTTTAACCAAAAGTTCATATCATGATTCATGACATACTGATGGCAAATCCAAATCAAATTAACACAGACTAGAATGACTACAGGAACCCTAATAGGTAACTGAAAATTAGGGCCGAAAATCAACATCTTAGATTCGGTATTGGACATCATGATTCAAAGAATCATGAACATAAAATGACACGAACTTTGATTTTTTCGAAACTAAACGTTCGTACGCTGGTATATATAAACAAATGGAGGTTTCATGATTAAATGCAAAAAGCACAAACGGTAACATGAAGACATTATTAGAACACATGGAACCATAAACATCAGGAAATCAAATGAATTTAAGGAGCGAGTATATAAATATGAACCTGATGCCGTCGCCATGCATAAATTCCTTGGAGATCAAAGCAGTGAAGAAGTTGGAAGCTGTAGCGAGATTACAATCGAAAGGTGATCGATAAATGATTTCGAAGGAGGTGAACGAGAACGAAAATCGGGTGATCAGTTTTTTTTAGAGAAAGCGGTTTATGTTCGTTCTTTAAGGAGAAATTTTATTCATGGGAATACAAACTTTAAAAATTACATGTATATTTAACCTAAAATTTACTTGTATATATTCAATTTTATTATTTTATTATAAATATAATATATTGTGTTTCAATTCCTAATATAGATTATCTTGTTCTCCAAGATATTTTTTCTCTATAAATATTTTTTCTATATCTTATTGTAATAAACACCATTTATCTATATCTATACTATCTATCTATCTTCTATCTATATCTATATAATATATATATGAAAAGATTGAATGCCACATGGCATCACCACAACAATCATTTTTTTCATTTTCCCGCTCAAATGGTTTGCCTTATATTTTTTTAATTGGTTTGAATAATTGACAAAGTCATTAAGTAATTTTTTAACAAAGTAATTGACATTAAATGCATATCTCATATCTTAATTTAAAAACTGAAATTAATTGAAATTGATTCATAATTAATGAGGATATGAATATATTTTTTTTTCAAATTTATAACTTTATATATTGTCGAATGTTAATTTTTTTCTTTAATTCTAATTATCGAATTATATTTTTATAACATGTTAAATTTTGTATACGTTTTTTAAAACCGCCCGTGCGTCGCACGGGTATCAAAAACTAGTATATATATATAATATAATATATAATAAACACAAGTTTTTAATGTCTAAGTGGCACAATTTAAGGTGTGCCACCTAGGATTAGCTTATGTGTCATTTTATAGATTTTCGAATTAAAAAATTAAATGGTATTTACAAAAAGGAAAGATCTTATAATTAAAAATAAAAAATTAAAATTCTTTCCATACAAAAGTTATCCATATTTGTTTTACAATATCATAACTTTGATTCATCAATCTCCTTCATTTCTCAGTAAAAATTTGAAAAAAAACTTTCATCTTTTACTTCGTTTAATTCTTTTTATATCACAGCCTCGGGTATTTACCCGGGACACTAACTAGGCTTTTTTTTTTTTTTTTTTTTGAACAGCAAGCTTTATAAAACCAAAGGGGAAAACGGGACTAGCAAGGAGCTAGCCCGAAGACCGAACAATTACATCATAACGAAATTTCTCCAATCTATCGACCTTCTACCCCTATTGTCACACCATAACCTACTCCAACTTTTGAGATTACAAACTATTTTGCTAACACTAGGAACCTTATCTTGAAAGACGGCTTCGTTCCTAGCCAACCATATGCTCCAACACGTGATGTAGACAATTGCTTGAAGCAACTCCCTTTTGGTAACCGCCACATTCCTGTCGGTATGGAGGGTCGCCAAGTCTTCAAGAGAGAACACCACAAGAGGAGGTGTCTTGGACCAACCCCACACGCAAAGCCACACCCTAGAAGTGAAAAGACACCCCGTAAAAATGTGAATCGCCGAGTCCTCCCCCTCATCACAAAACCGACATCGGTTGTTCAAGCCCCCTATACCCCTTCGTTGCAACTCCGTGATAGTAGCAATCCTGTTCCGACTCACTCTCCACATGAAAGTGTTGACCTTGGGAGGAACAAGCTTATTCCAGGTAAACTTATCCAAGACCTTATCATCCTCCCCACTCTTGAAGATGGCCTTTCTTACCTCCGCCGAAGAGAAGGGGCTGCCATCATCACTAACCCATCTCCACACCCCATTCTCACACACCATGAGTTGATCCCAATTAACATTTTTACTTAGCAAAACCTTCCTGATAGAAACTATACTTTTCCATATACCCGGGATAGAAGATTTGCAAGGGAAGACCTCCAACCGATTGCGCACCCCATGGATAGCTTGAATGACCCGACCCCAAAGATTGCCTTCTTCCAATTTCAGTCTCCATAACCATTTAGCAAGAAGACTTAGGTTGAAATCTTCGAGCTTAACAAGACCCAATCCCCCGTAGCATTTGGGTTTACAGATATCGGACCTCTTCACCCAATGGATCTTCTTCGAATCACTGGAACCACCCCACAGGAATCGGGTTCTGATTTTCTCCAATTGATTGATCACACCAATGGGAGCTTTATACACCAAGAAGAAGTAAGTAGGGAGCGAGTCAAGCACGCTTTTAACCAAAGTTAGCCTCCCAGCGAAGGAAAGAACCTTGGCCTTCCATTTAGAGAGACGTCCCTCAAACGTATCCACCACACATTTCCAAGAATTGATACGATTCATGTTCGCCCCAACACGTTATTTTGCTATTAGGCTTGTTACAACACATTATCAGCACGAGTTGCTTTTGGAGTTCGATCATTAAAAGAATGATCGTGAAGAAGACGACTTTTGTAACTATTAACACAACCGTCAATTTGGTAACCTTTTTGTTCGATATGATTTTGATTCAAAACAAGATAATGCTTCGATCCCTATTTAGTTTTAAAGTGTTTAATCCCTTCAACTTCGGTTTTCTTTTTGACATATACCTTTCAATCCATTTAGGCTTTATCTTTATTTTTATTATAAATTTTATTTATGAAAAAGTCGGGTTTTCTATATTGAGAAAAAACATAGAATGGATAATCATAATATCAAGTTTTGTTTATTTCATGTATTTGACACTTGATAGAGTTTTTCTTTACTATATAAGGTTTAATCGTAATTTTTAGTTTGCTTGATCTTTCTTCTGAATTCACTTGACTTTTTCAACATAAGTACAACCTGCAACTTCTTCATAAAAATGATCTACAAACCTGCAACTTCTTCATAAAAATGGTGAAATTTTGATGAATTTAGTCAAAGAAGTTAGAAAAATGAAAAAAGTTTTCATGTGGACAAGTAGAGCACCACGTGTTACTTCTACCACCTTTCTTTTTATTTCTTAAGTATTTACTATTTATTATTTAAATCACTTATAATTGTTACTATGGAAGATGTGATTGAGTATTTTCAAAAGATGAATAAGATATTTTTTTCATGATATTTAATAAATGTTATTATAAGTTTTATTTATTAGTTGAAACTTTTTTATGCATATTTATTGATTTTGTACCAGCTTATTTTTTTATCGAGACAAATTTTGGACCCCCGTATAAAAATTTTCTTTATCCGCCACTGATACTTGATGAAGTAGTCATTGTGTATTTGTTTCTTAATATTCATGTTTTTCGTGATCTCTTTCTTTTATTTCTCACTTAAGAATGGTTTGATGGATATTGTTATGGAGAAGGAAAAATACGTTGTTAGTGCTTTTTAAGTAAAGCTAAAATAATTATAGAGATAATAATATGTTTGTAACTATTAATTTATATGATTGTTAATGTTTTTTTTGTTTACCGTAGTTTAATTGAATTCCAAAACTATAGTAAGAAAATTATACTTATTAAAAGTATATCTCACTTATCACTCTTATAATTGTATAAAGTTAACTATGTTTTAC